>QLOI01000507.1:0-14795 GCA_003313605.1 Tuber umbilicatum | reverse complement strand
GGGGGCGGCTGCCAAGCGCACTTGCGGATGCTTATAAAAATGTCAAGTTACCCGGCAAAATAGACCCCACTACCGTACCAGCAGCTCAACGTCAACTTTGGGGTGAAAAATTCACTTAGCAACCACGTAAAAAATGGCCAAACGCGCAAAAATCGACAACGAAGACAATCGCTCTTCCGACGATAGTGAAGCTGAAGGGTTGGAGCAGAAAGGCGTCCTCGAGGGGAGAAAGGAGAAGTCGAAATCTCAAGGTGACGTCGAAGACGATACACTCAAACGACGCACTGTTTTTGTCCGTTCGCTCCCATACACAGCGACTACAGAATCCCTATCGACCCACTTCTCCTTCATTGCGCCGTTAAAGCATGCAACCGTCGTCGCTGATCCTGTTACCAAAAAGTCCCGCGGTTTCGGTTTCGTCACATTCCTTGACGCCGAGGACGCACAAAAGGCTGTCAAGCAATTTAACGGCGCCGACTTCCAGGGTAGGAGATTGAAGGTTGAGATCGCTGAGAAGCGGCACCGTGAGACTGCTCTCAGCGAAGGAGAAGTGAAGAGAGGGAAGACGGTAGACGGAGAAGACGTCAAGAAGCGGGCGCCTAGATTGATTGTTAGAAATCTGCCGTGGAGTGTTAAGAAGCCGGAGGATCTGGTCAAGATTTTCCAGAGCTATGGGAAGGTTCGGGGTGTTATTATCCCCAGGAAGGGGAATAAGCCTAGTGGCCCGATGAGTGGGTTTGCGTTTGTCACCATGAAGGGGTACAAGAATGCCGAGAATGCTATTGAGAAGACTAATGGGATGGAGATTGATGGAAGAACGGTTGCGGTGGATTGGGCAGTGGAGAAGAATGAGTGGGAGCTGAAGAAGGGGGCTGAGGATATGGATATTGGTGAGGGCGAAGGGGAGAAGGAGGAAGAGGATGTGGCCGTAAAGGTTGAAGATGATGATGAGGGTAGTGGAGTTGGTGTTATTGGAGATGACGATGCTGAGAGCATGGACAATGCATCTGACGCATCATCTGATGAAGGTTCCGATATTCAGGACTTTGACGACGACGAAGATGAAGGAAACGGTACACAGAAGAAACTCTATTCTGAGGAAGAAGAGAAATCACTTACTATCTTCATCCGCAATCTCCCCTTTTCGACCGACGACGAAACTCTCCGTGAGCATTTTGAACCAAACTTTGGTCCTATCCGTTATGCAAGAGTCGTAATGGACCATGCTACGGAACGCCCCCGGGGAACCGGTTTTGTCTGCTTCTTCAATAAAGAAGATTGCGATAGGTGTCTAGCTGATGCTCCTCGTCACCAGTTCCAAGCTACAAAGGGCAAGTCTCTCCTACAAAACGAGGGAGACGACCCTAGTAGGAGGTACACAATCGATGGCCGCATTCTCCAGCTTACGCGGGCTGTAAATAAAGCCGAAGCCACAAAGCTTCAAGAGGCCGGCCTAGCACAAAGAGATAAAGCACAGGGCGACAAACGTCGATTATTTCTCTTACAAGAAGGGACTATTCCAGCGTCTTCCCCCGCATTCCAACGGCTTTCCAATAGCGAGAGACTTCTCCGGGAAGCGTCTTTGAAACAACGCAAAACTCTTCTTCAGTCAAACCCTATGCTCCATTTATCACTTACACGACTTTCCGTTCGCAATTTACCTAGGTCTATCACGGCAAAGGGTTTGAAACAACTTGCTCGAGAGGCTGCTGTGGGATTTGCCGCAGATGCCAAGGCTGGCAGACGGAAACAGTTGTCAAAAGAAGAGTTGATGCGTGGTGGAGATGAGGACCGTGAAGCAGAAAGACGAAGAAAGGCGCAAGGCAAGGGAATTGTTCGGCAAGCAAAGGTTGTGGAAGAGAAGGCCGGAGCAGGCCGGAGCAGAGGATATGGATTCATTGAGTATTCTTCACACCGTTGGGCTCTTATGGGACTACGTTGGTTGAATGGACATGAGGTCGGCGGGACTGCGGTTCTAATGGAAAAGAGGGCCGGGGGTGGGGTGACGGAGGCTGCTAAAGAGAAGAGAGAAGGAGCCCCAGCAATCGAGGAGAAGAAGAAAAAATTGATCGTTGAATTTGCGATCGAAAATGCACAGGTTGTAGCGAGGCGGAAGGAAAAAGAAGAGAAGGCTAGAGAGAGGTCAAAACTAGTCGCTGAAGGGAAAGCCAAGCCTCTGGAATCTACAAAAGAGAAGAAGCAGTTTGCTGCCAAAGACAAAGCAGCGGCAAAGGCTCGAGGGGGAGGAAAGGGATTTAGTGGCGGAAAGCGGAAGAGGGAGGAGAGAGCAACGGATGTGAGGGAGGGTCCTAGTAAAAATATTAAAAAGGATGAGAAGGCGGCAAAGGCCGCAAGGATAATTGCTAGAAAGAGGCAGGTTAGGAGAAGAGCTGGGAAGGGAGGTGCATGATACGATACTATGTATTTCCATGTTCTGAGGTTGTGATTGTACAGATGTTCCATATTCATTGTCGATGACGGGGTATAATCAAAGGCATTCCCTAGCCAATATAGCAGCATAATAATATTTGCATCATACGGGGGGTCATTTCAAGGGTTATGCAAAAGAACATTGGTATTAGGCTTCGGTGAGCTTTTTAAGACGAGTTTGTTCTAGTGCCTTCTGGGAGGGCCGTTGGGCTTATGCGCAAAGTCCCCCCAAGTAATATCTTTAGGCAGAGTGAGTATTATCTAGGGGTTAATATTTAATTACGGATATGCGGCGGTGGTGTTGCGATACATCCTAAGGGTTGTACCGGTGTATTTTGTAACCTACTCATAGCATTTCTTTGACCAAAGGATACGGTACTGTACAGTACTGTATTCGAGTATCCATCATGAAATATCACCTTCACCTGGAGGGCAGCGCGTGATAGACAAGCAGGCCCAGGGGCTAGTCCTTATCAACGTGTTTACTAAGCAACGATAATAAGAATCTGATGCGGAAAGAAAAAATGTAAAGGGTGCAACAATCCATTCGTTGTGAGTTGGCCTGGTACACAAATTGCTATTTGGGCGACATTGAATTGCAATTGCGTCTGCATTTGTCCCTGTTGCGCCAAGGGGAAAAAAAAAAATACCCCTCAGCCTGTCCACCCGCACCGTTCCTTTTTGGGTCTGTGCCCGAGCATCTATATATTACCTCTATGCTACTACCCCGCATACTTTCCGCTCCTCTCTTCCTTCACCCTCTACAACACACGTCCCATTCGGCTTGTGCTCGACTACTCAAACTGTCGTCAAGAAGTGCCTTAGTATGTTTATTGTCTTCTCCAATGACTCAAGTTTACTTGACTTCAGACGAATAACTTTTGGTTACGACTTCAGATCGCTCGACATCTTTCCGCATCTTCTGAAAAGATGTCTTACACCGTGAGGAAAATCGGGCAGCCCAACACTTTGGGTTGGTGGCCTTTTAAGTTCCAAAATGGTTATCTTTGCTGATATTGAGATTGGGGGGGTTCAGAGCACAGGGTGTATATCGAGAAAGATGGTGTTCCAATTTCTCCATTTCATGATATTCCTCTCTATGCAAAGTAGGTACCCGTTTTTTGGTGTCTTAGTGAGGGGTCTTTACCCGGTATTAACTCTTCCCAATTAGTGACCAGAAGACCATATTCAACATGATTGTCGAGATTCCTCGCTGGACCAACGGAAAGCTCGAGGTATATACCCGAACTATTGACGGAAGTATCTAATGAGGGAGCTTCCATCTCTGATGTTTTTTTGATGGCTAGATTTGCAAGGAGGAACTTCTCAACCCGATCAAGCAAGATGTTAAGAAGGGAAAGATACGATTCGTTCGCAACTGCTTCCCACACAAGGGATACCTCTGGAATTACGGTGCTTTCCCTCAGACTTGGGAGGACCCTAATCTTATCCACCCTGAGACCAAGGCCAAGGGTGACAACGATCCGTTGGATGTCTGTGAGATCGGTGAGACTGTGGGTTACACTGGTCAGATTAAGCAGGTCAAGGTATTGGGTGTTATGGCTCTTTTGGACGAGGAGGAAACCGATTGGAAGGTTATTGTCATTGATATCAATGATCCTTTGGCACCTAAACTCAACGGTTTGATCTCATTTCTGCATTCAATGACGACAAGTAATAATCTTATTCCTTAGATATTGAGGATGTCGAGCGCCATCTTCCTGGTCTCTTGAGGGCCACCAACGAGTGGTTCCGTATCTACAAGATCCCAGACGGAAAGCCCGAGAACCAATTTGCATTCTCTGGTGAATGCAAGAACAAGAAGTGAGCAATATTCCTCCCGCTTTGCCGTTGTGAAGCTTTGCTGACATGCCGGAGCTAGGTATGCCACCGATGTCATCCGCGAATGCAGTGAGGCATGGGATAAACTCATCACTGGCCATAGTGACTCTAACACTATTTCTCTGTGGGGGCCCCTCTTGAAGGATCTCAAAAGCTTGCGCTAATGAACATTTCGTAGTACCAATTTGACTGTTGCCAAGTCTCCCAGTCGTATCGACCCAGGCCATATTCCTCCCATCCCCCAAGGAGACAATCAACACCCTGCTCCTATTGATCCTAGTATCGACAAGTGGTTCTTCATCTCTGGTGCTGCTATGTAGGGTTGTTTTAACTTTTGAATTGGATTGATGATTTGGCCTTGGATAGAAACGTAACAATACATACTGGGCTAAACCATATCTAAGTATAAGGCTATGAATTGCATTGTAATTTCAAATTTGGGTGATGCTGTAGTTTGAATTCCGAAACTTTCAGTACCAGGAGTTGACCAACCGAAGTGTGGATGGGTCATGAACTGTTGCCTGTCAACTCAATTTGCGCGCATGTGGGCTACGCGAGTAAGAGGCAAGCGACGGTTATGCGTAAGACTGAGTTTATGCAGTGGAGAGTATTTAGAAACTTATTAGCAAACCGACATGTGGAGCATTCACGGTTTGGTATAGGATTTGCGTGCCACTTGAAGGCATAATCGGACTAGAAAAAAGAGGATGAAGAGTAAACGTTAATTTTCATGATATACCGGCAGGCGAAATACCATCTATCTATTCACAATCACGCTACTTGAGCCATGCCTAGCCAAGCACCTTAAATGAGCAGTCTCTCAATTTTCTCTTTGACAGTTCTAATCTGGCCCTGCAATTCCGAAGCCTCATTTGAGGTAACACTGGCCGATATCACAGACCTGGAAACACCACAAGCACGTCCAAGCGCAATCTTGGAAGGAACGAAGACGTAGGGGACGTTCTTGTCTTCACAAAGAAGGGGAAGGTGGAGGAGAATCTCCAAAGGAGCGGTATCGGCCGCGAGCACAATGAATTCAGAAATCCCTCGATTGAGAGTTTTGGTCGCTGTAAATGATGGTTAGCCAAAAAGACCTGTGGGACGAGAGAGGTATTGAGTTGATAAACCTTCGTTCGCTCCCTTTTTCAACTGGCGATAGTGAGATGCCTGCTGGACGATATCGAGGATTAGTTGAGTGAGGGCCTCATCAGCGAGGGGAAAAGCTATATTTTAAGCGAAATATTTGTTAGCAGATGTTTTTTTTTTTTCCTATATAAACCTAAGTAGGAGAAAGTACCTTTAGGATTGACACCAGCCATTTTAGGATTGTAGTCGAAAAAGTAGTACTTCTAGGTAGGTGTAGTGGTGATGTGATAGCGGGAAAGTGAGATAAAGGGTTCCTTGCTCGGGTGCTCGCCCTTTGTTTCGTTGGTGGTTTGGGAAATTTGAGCGGTGGATGTTGAAGGCTTTGCGATAGAACAGTGGGTTGCGGCTCTCGCGATTTGCCAGTACGAGTATTTCTTTGACGAGAGGTCAATTTAACCCTAACCCGTCCATGAAAGTCTCCCGAGAAAAATATGTACCAAACATACGTACCGGTGGATAAACTAGTATGAAAAGTTTTCTCAGATAGTGTCTAATTCTAATTCCCAGTTATTCTACATATTTTGTGCATATCGTTTCTATGATGCGGGCATCGTCATCCGCCGTGCCTTTCCAATCTGGAACTCTAAGCCACAACTCACCAAACCCCCCGGAAAACACAAGCAAGCCATCTTCTCATCTCCCATCGAACGCTTGCCTTCAAAGTCAACCATCTACACACTCTCTCCTTCAAGCTCCCAAATATCCACACTTTTCTTCTTTTAAAAACCAATATAATGACTACTGAACTTTGGTAAGCTTCTCCGTTGTCTCGATTTCTCCGCCTCTGCCTGCCCCTTTCATGGCGAGTATCGAACCAGCTTGCGTTAGGCCAGTGAACTATATAGCCCCGACATAAAGCATGGGACAAGAAAAATAATTGTTATATAATGGAATCGTTTACGGGTTTTAAAAGTAATGGTCGCTAACATTTTTCGTTTTAGTCCTGTCTATGCAGTACGTATTCCAGACGCGAAAGACTCCAATATGGCACCGAGTATCTTGTACTAACGCGATGATAGCCCTTTTTCGGTGCCATGGGGTGTACCGCCGCCATCGTTTTCACCTGTTTTGGTGCCAGTTATGGAACCGCGAAATCCGGTGTCGGTATCTCTGCTATGGGTGTTTTGAGACCTGACTTGATCGTCAAGAGTATGTCTTTATAGAGTCTAAGCTTGTTCTTTGGGCCCCAGTGCATCTTGCTCTTGCGTGGACATAAATGTTCGTTGTATGATCACAACCACTGACGTATTGGCATAGACATTGTACCCGTTATTATGGCTGGTATCATTGGTATCTATGGTCTTGTCGTCTCCGTCCTGGTATCTTCAGGCCTTAAGCAGAATCTCCCTCTCTACACTGGGTTCCTACAGCTTGGCGCTGGCCTTTCTGTTGGGCTTGCTGGTTTGGCAGCAGGTAGACCTTATTCCCACTATAACGCTCCTCCAATTTGACTTCTAACTTGCTGGTTTTCAGGATTTGCCATCGGTATTGTCGGTGATGCCGGTGTCCGTGGTACTGCTCAGCAGCCGAGACTCTTTGTCGGAATGATCTTGATCCTGATTTTCGCCGAAGTCTTGGGACTGTACGGTTTGATCGTGGCCTTGTTGATGAACTCCAAGGCTTCCACAGAGGCCAAGTGCTAAGCGCTCGTGGCGATGAAGAACGAGAGATCTGTCAGGGTGTAATGATCCGTGTGGGTCACCATACGGCTGAGGCAGAATGGGGATGTAATCTTTTTATACTACTGTGTGGCGCAGTGTTTCGGTGTGTTTACAACATGGAAAGGAAGGAAACGAATAATCTATCTTGTCGCATGTTTTTCTGGAACCAGTTCTTTTAGGGTTCATCTGGACTGGGCAAGGATCATGGAGGTAATGAGGGTTGGGGTCGTTAGTTTAGTCTTATTCCCTTGTTTTCGTTTGTGAAAATAGTTGGGCTTTTTTTTTTTTTTTAGAAAACGTGATTTTTCGTGTTATTTTGCTTGATATCTGGACCTAATGCCTTGCAATAACCTGTGATCCATTCAAATTGTTATCCAATTGCCTAGGTTTGGGGGTTGGATACGTTAGACAGACTTGCGCTGCCATCTCCAGATTTCGGCTGTTTGTCAGCGGGGCATTGGCCCTGGGGTTACGCCACGAACGTGTAAGTATTGGCATGATGGGTTCTTGTTTTTGGGGGTGATCCCGGGCAAGAGTTTGAGAGATAAGATCTGGAAGATTAGATTAGCTCTCTTGGTGTGACTGCTTTCCACAGTTAAGTTGCATTAGACTAGCCCACAAATTATTTTGCACTCTGACAACTTCTCACCAAGCTCTAACGATCGATCCAGTAACTGCATCGACACCAACGACCTCACCAATATCCTAAACTACCGACAAATCAAACAACCGCCATGGCTCCTAAAGGAAGGGGGGTCGAACGCAAGGAAGAAAACATCTCTCTCGGACCCCAAATTCGTGATGGTCAGTACAAAATTTCTTTTCCAGCGAATTTTTCCCTCGAGGAATTAGACTAGGCGGGGGGGAACCGGCGATGGCTAATTCCGGGTCCTTTTTCCTGAGAAAATAGGTGAACTTGTCTTCGGTGTCGCCCGCATCTTCGCTTCTTTCAATGACACTTTCGTGCACGTTACCGATCTCAGGTGTGTTTCCACCAATCAATCATGAATTCTGAGGGCACATGTATATATATATTGTTATATATACACAAGAAGAAAGATATCATAAGGGGTAGAGGCTGACGCTTCATTGATCCTTTGATCTTTTCTTCTTCCAGTGGACGGGAAACTATTGTTCGTGTCACCGGGGGAATGAAGGTCAAGGCCGATCGTGACGAGTCCTCGCCATACGCTGCTATGTTGGCTGCTCAGGATGTTGCTGCCCGTTGCAAGGAGGTTGGCGTTACTGCTCTGCACATTAAGATCCGTGCTACTGGAGGTTAGCTGGGACCGTTCGATGGAAATGTTCCTAGTGATGGAAATGTTCCTAGTGATGGAAATGCTGACGATTTCGTTTCCCAGGTAATGGAACCAAGACCCCCGGTCCCGGTGCCCAGTCTGCTCTCCGCGCCCTTGCTCGTGCTGGTATGTCTTCTGCTGTCCCCTGGTTTGGCTCGTATTACTAATCCTTCGCCAGGAATGCGTATTGGCCGTATCGAAGATGTCACCCCCACACCTTCCGACTCTACTCGTCGCAAGGGCGGTAGACGTGGTCGCCGTCTGTGAGCAATCAAACAAAGAACAATCAAAAAATGGGCATTTGGGACGCTTTCTCGGTTTTATACTTTCCTCTCTACTCCTTGTCTCCTTAACCATCTCGGGTCATAAAAATTAAACTCTGGGCTTGTTTTACAAGGAGTTTGGATATGCCGAGCTCAAGCAACCTTTTTTGTGGTTATGGAGTCCGTGTGTGGTTCCGTGATTCTGGTCATTCAGGCCCTACTAGAACCATGTGTGAAGTGATATTCTGCTCCACAGAAGTTTGGGTGCTATCGTAGAGCCATATCTTTGCTTGACTGCATAGTATGAATTGTTGCCAAGTAATTGCATAAAATATCACTCGGTAAATTTGTCAAGAAACAATCAGGACTTTCGCCCCCAAGAAATACTCGATGCCCGGACTGAAGGCCGGGTGAAATGCCCTGGAAGATTTTATCATAAGCAATGAGTATTGTATCGTATAGTAGTACTATTCCACTTTCCACTAGCCAATGTACTGGCGCGCAACTGCCTCCAGCAGGAAACCCGTATTCAATAAACTCCTCCAAATACTGTAGGGGCCCCCTTGTGGTCTGGCGTTCTTGGTGGGTTTTTGGCACAGGCGTTTTTCCCCGTTCCCACTGGTCTCCTTGATACCTGTGCGAATTGGGAGTGACAACGCGACGTGAAGAAGTGTTCCAAGCAGAATCTTTCGATTTCCCGATTCGTCTGCAGGGGGCATGCCGGGATGAGAAATGAACTACGTGAAATGGCAAAGGGAGGGTCTCTGCCCAGCGCTTGCCTCTGGTCTCCCCAATCCCTTCTCTTTCTCTTCGATCGTGGGTCCAACAGCCCCTTCAAGTACGAGATTTCTATATATCATAGAACGTCATGGAATTCATGACGGATAAGTGACCGCACCGGCCCGCAAATAATCTACATCTCTCGTTACCAGCCTATTTACTACCCGACAATACTGTCCTACTATCTACAGCAAAACCCACCCGCTTCGTCACTGATATTCCTGAATTCAATATTGATAATAATGGTAATGTTGTAATAACAGTCTTCCTGGCTTTAAGCCAGAAAGGAAGCTCAAAGCCGCTGCCCGCATGATAAGTACGATATTCGTTCCTATGGTGGTATCCATGAAGTACTTACCTGGCACAGTAGCAAAGATGCTAAGGACCTATTAACCTCTGCGAAGATTAGCGAGCGCGGGGTTTAATCCCGGGTTACTGTTCAATGATCGATGAGTTGGTATATGATGGAGGAATTAATAGATCCTGCCCTATGGGGACTTTCCTCGAGCTAACAAGTAAAGCCTGATAACAGTAGCATCATGCGTATGTATCATTTTAGTGCCGCAGTTGGCACTTTCTCGATCAAGCTGAGGAAGATATAGTATGACGAGAGGGCACAGAAGGAATTCTGTTTTCTACTATCATAGTCAGCAAATTTGGTTATCCGAACACATCAGACATGGGGTGTACAGGAGGGACAAAGTGTATCTGGATATAGACCCCTTTCATCTGACACGGCTTTCTTTTTTTACTGATGTAATCTAATAACTTTACTTTAACTTAAACAAAATAGTAGTATCAACTATCAGGAAAGTCTGTTAAGCTGAAGCTAGTAGGGAAGGGAAAACATATTGATAATAAAATATACTCCAAGTAAAACCTGCTACTTATATACTGCTCTTATGTTTAGGAGAGTTGTGGTGACAAGGACATCAACCCCCGGATGAGAAGATGAATATTGCCATACACTCTGCTCCGTTATTATACGTGGTCGGCGGAAACCCTAACACAAGCTTAGCTACATTCATCAAGACATTTGCCAACCCTGCCGCTTCCTAGTTGTTTAAGCTAAACAAATAAATTGTAAAATGAAAGAACCAGGAGCTATGATAACTATTCCTTCCTTCTGTTACTAACAATTTCTTATGAAATAAAGTTTATCGGACAAGATCATTTTAGTAACTCTTTCCCATAGAATGCCTAATCTTCACTTAGTCTACGTTCCAAACAAACCTTATAACTGGGTCCCCGGTCATTCAAGTTCAAATTTCTGCTTTGAATGTTCATTCGGTGAAGAATTAGTATTTATTTCAACTTCGAAGCTGGAGCTAGCTGCGTGTATACTATCGTTAGGAATGGTCCAAAAGCGTATGCCTCACTAATTGGAATTGCTTATCGGGAATGAAAAAGAGCTTAGAACCGGGGTCACCGTCCTTTCTTGGATGTCATGCATAGTTTCTTCTTTGTATGATAAGTCAAAGAAGAACCATTGCACGTACCAATACAATCGCAGAACTCCCAAATCCGCGACCTGCCTGCCCAAATACACAGTCCGTACCGATACAATAGGCTATCATTACTAAGATCCAACTGATCAGTAGCGAGTGTGTACAGTATTTGGATCGTCGTATTCCGGGGTTCCACGATTGTAACACAAACATCTGTGTAACCCAGTCTAACACATCTCTACCTCAAATCACGTGCCGGTTCACATACAGCACCAGTTCCTCTCAAGTCGGGCGTCTCAACAACCCACCTATAACCCACCACAACCTCCAATACCACGACCATTCACCAAAGCGTTCAACAGCACCTCCTGCGATACGGTTACTCCTACATACAATTCGCAGGCCTTTAAATCACAATGGCATCCCAGGGAACTTCCGCGACTCCGGGAGCTGGAGCTCATGCGGCCGGTTCACCACAAGCACTTAATCAAATTGTTATAGAATATCTTAGCAAGAAGGGCTATGCAAAGACTGAAGCGATGCTTCGTGTGGAGTCGGCGCACACAGACCCTGAGGGGAGGCCTATCCTATCCAACCTGGACGATCAGCCCAGTGTCAAGTACGAAAAGGCTTACAGTAAATCACCACCGCCCGACCGCGACCCCCCCCCAGCTGAAAGCCCGATTTCTAACCGTGTTGATGTTTGACAGGTCATTTGAAGGGTTGGATCGAGAACTCGCTGGATATTTACAAGGTATGTTTGTTACTCGTTCACCCTCTCTTTGCGCGCAAGTTTTGTCAAGCCTTATAAGATGGCTGCGTATTAACGGTACGAATAGCCAGAGTTGCGGAGGCTTTTGTTCCCGGTTTTTGTTCACTCGTTCCTACAGCTCGTCAAGGAAGGCTACATGAAGCCCAGCCAGGACTTCTTCGGGGAGCACTCTGTTGAGCATACTACTGCCCATGCCGATGACCTAATGAAGCTCAAAGCGATCTCCCTCCCGCAGCATATCGACGATGACCACTTGGCGAAATTGTACCGCGAAAACAAATATAAAGTCAACTTCTCCAAGACGACGTCTAATCTCTTGATGCACTTTCTGGAGGAGACTGAGGATAACGGTGGAAGGGTTATACTTAGGATCATCAACGATCATATCGAGATGAGAGCTACTGCAGGGCGTCCTACCATGTTCGGAGAGGAAGAAGGAATTCTTGGCGAGGATGAGGGGATCACCGGTCACACTTCCGGACGTTCAGAATCTGGGGCACCACTCCCACCGCTTAAGCTTGGGCCCTTGCCCATGGCCGCAGACTTCATGGCTGACGTGGAAGATGAATTGAGGGACGAAGATGCTATGGGTGCGGAGAATGCCGCAGGGGGCGACTTCAGTGTCACTTTGCTAGACGAATTCCAAAAGAAAATAAAGAGGGAGGAAAGCGAAGATAGTCCCATGAGGGACCACATCCCCTTACCACCATATACCGGAGTTGACATTGAGAGAGAGGTCAGACTGGTAAAGGAGAATAGGGAGAAAATGAAGTTGTCTGGCGCTCCGGCACTAGCGCTTCCGTCCGTGCTCATGTATACATTTCATAACACTAATGATGGGTATTTAACCAAATCCACCTGAATTGGATGCTCCGCGCTAATAATATGCTATCATTTAGTCTTCAATGTGCTGACTTCTCCGAGGATGGCACAATCGCGGCCGGCGGCTTCGCTGAATCATACGTCCGAATATTCTCCATAAAAGGCACACCCCTAGTATCCATTATCCCAACTGAAAATGTCCCCGCTGCTCCTAAGACCAGGCGCTTGATCGGGCATTCGGGGCCTATCTATGGGGTCTCCATCTCACCAGATAAGAAGTACCTCCTCTCCTGTTCCGAGGATAAGTCAGTCCGTCTCTGGTCCCTGGACACATACACAGCCCTAGTCTCGTACAAAGGCCATGATAGCCCAGTCTGGGACGTACGCTTTGGTCCATACGGGCACTACTTTGCCACGGCCAGCCACGACCACACAGCCAGGCTGTGGAGCTGCGACCACATCTACCCGCTCCGTATCTTTGCCGGCCACCTGGACGACGTGGACACCGTCATCTTCCATCCCAACTCCGCATATGTCTTTACCGGATCCACCGACAAGACCATCCGCATGTGGGACGTCCAGACAGGGAACTCCGTCCGTCTGTTCACCGGACACACCGGCCCCGTCATGGCTTTGGCCATCAGTCCCGACGGAAAGTGGCTCGCCTCCGCAGGAATAGACAGCACCATCATGCTCTGGGACATCGCCACTGGGAAGCGCCTGAAGACTATGAGAGGCCACGGTAAGACCAGTATCTACTCATTAACTTTCTCTATGGAGGGCACAATCCTGCTCAGCGGCGGCGCGGATAACACTGTTCGCTGTTGGGATGTTGCGTATGGGACTGGCGCTCCCACGGCTGATGCCCCGGAGGGTGTTGGTGCTACTGCTGCGGCTGGCGGTGGTGGAGTGCTCCCCGGCGGGGATGGGTCCACAAAGGTTGATAGCACGTCAACGGCCGGTGCGTTTAATAAACGCAAAAGGACGGAGATCGTCGCTACGTGGGTACCCCCTAATCCTTCTCTGCTGATGCGCCAATCTAACGAATGGATAATTGATTCCAGACCCGACCACCTCCAAGTATTTTACACCAAAAAAGCACCAGTCTACAAGGTTCAATTCACCCGCAAGAATTTGTGCCTTGCGGCCTCTGCCAATATGCCTAACACGTCCTGATCTCACATATACACCCACCTAGGTTCTCAGCTATATGTCTTTGAGGAGGTGAGAGAAGGCGGGAGAAAACGAACTAAAAAGAGGGGGCACGACGGACAATCATTTCATTCCATGGGTTTCTTTTACTGTACTGGAGTTTCTTTTGTAATCATGTTACGGTGTCAAACTACAGCGGGCGATGATGGCGACAACTATGATGATTTGTACTATACTTGATTCCTTATCATGGTAATGAACTTTTTCCCCTTCGTTTATTTATTTGTTTTTATTGTTTATTCTTTATCCTCATTTTTTATTTATACAAGTGATTGTACTGTACAACTGGTGGTGGGTGATAGTTCATTTATATACGGTAGTGGTAGATAGATGGAGGCAAAAATTTTGTGCGAATCTGTTTACTTTGAGGAAGCTTCCGAGGATTTCTTCCGGGTGACTAAGATCTCGTCTACCAGACCCATTTCTTTCGCTTCTTCGGCTCCCATGAAGAGGTCTCGTTCCATGATTTTCTCTAGAAGCAAGGGCGTTGTCAGTATTCAGAGGTAACGACCATAGAAGCGGTTCTTACCAATCTGTTCAAGTGTGTGGGGCTTCGTAAGGTGTTTTTGGTATATTATATTCAATCGTTCTCGAACTCGGAGAATCTCCTTCGCATGGATCGCAATATCACTATTCTCCTTAGTCATCAGTCCTCTTTCAGTGCCAGCGAATGATAATTCAATTCATCCTCCTACCTAGCTTGTCCAGTGTATCCACCACCTATATACTATTTAGCGCTTTCCCTCCAACTTGATCCACACCCCAAAACACAGCGAGAAGAACCTACTAGGTTGATGAACCATAACACTGGCATGCGGAAGCGCATACCGCTTCCCCTTCGTCCCACCGCACAATAACAACGAGCCCATGGACGCTGCCTGTCCAATGCAAATTGTCGAAACAGGAGCTTGGATGTAATTCATCGTATCATAAATTGCTAACCCGGCTGTCACGCTGCCTCCCGGGGAGTTAATGTAGAGGTTTATTTGTTTCTCGGGGTTCTCAGCTTCAAGGAAGAGGAGCTGGGCGACTACTACTGCGCTTATGCCGTCGTGCACGGAACCGTTAAGGCATATTATGCGCTCTTTGAGGAGACGGGAGAAGATATCGTCTGGGCAAAC
>QLOI01000506.1:0-18683 GCA_003313605.1 Tuber umbilicatum | reverse complement strand
TTGGTGATTGCCCCCCCCCCCCCCTGTGCCTTAAGACACCATGTGGCAGACACTTTTGTTGTGGCACTTGCGTTGTCCATTGGCAAAATTTGCTCCCCACTGGGTTTATTTAGAGTGCAGCGGTATAATGTTGGCGGTCCATGAGGGGTGGTGAACCTCGGTTTGCTGAGTTTGGATGTCTTTTCTGTTTGGGCCTCTTCCTACCATGCCTGACGGGTTCCCTCTGGTCGCGTGGAATCTGCAGGGCGCACGATGCCTCGATTGGGCTTCCACATTACTCGGCGTTGACTAAGATTGCCTACAGGGCAAGCGGGTTGACTGCAGGAACAGTGGTCCCCCCTACTATGGTCAATCCCTCCTCTGCCTATCCCAGTGCGCCGGGGTGGATACATTGGTGTTGTTGGGGCACTAGTGAAGTACTCGTAGTTGCAGGTTTTGCAGGATAGGAGTGTATCCCGGCGCTCCACCTCACCAGCCCAGGAAAAGAAAGAAAGAAAAAGGAATACAATGTAAGAGTACCAGTAGATGTGCACAGACCCGCTTCATTGGCCTTGTGAAGGATTGCAAAAATAGACCTTGTGTGCGTATAGAGGAATGGGTGGCTTCCCCTAGGCTTGAGTTCCAATCACTAATTGCGTCTCTAGCGCGATATCACCTTTCGCCGGTACAAATTTGATTGGTAACTTTTCGACATCCAGCGACAGTGCTCACTCGTGCAGCCTCCAGCAACAGCGCTTTATCGGGGGAGGAATGTGCCCAGCGGAGGTCCAGAAGATCTATCTTAAGCCGGGGGGGGTACAAGAGGTCAAAGCAGAACAGGACAAAGACCAAACCTCCGACCACGCACTACAAACACTACAGTAGAGCCACGATACATTTGCTAACCAGCTAGTTGCGGTACCATAGTCCAGCCAGATACCCGTCCCCCCTCCCAAAATAAAGCACAGCCCATTGGCGGCGGGGGGGTGACTCGACTTGTCATAGATACGGATGATATCTCTGGAACCAAAAGTGAATCAAACGCTATCCGTACCTCCCCTAGCCCTATCCGGAATTCCACCGAAAGCGGAATCAAGGTGCAGCGATGGCGTTATGGGGTAATATCTTTTATTCAAATTTTCAGGAGGAGGAATGGGAGGAGGGGTGCGAGACTATGGTTGGGGAAACAAATATAGAGGGATTCGCATCGGCGGATTAGTATACCGTATGAAACGTAGAAGCTCTCGTCACGTAATTTGTATGCCACGCTTATTTATTCTCCCGCGATGGTGCTGATTGGTCGGGAGGTGGCGTGCTGAGGGGAGGAATATTACCGGTATGGGTTGCGCAAGCCCACGCCGAGTGATGCGGTGGACTCAGGACCGGGGTTCGGGGTAAACATGTTCTGCGTACAGTACGGGTGTGTACGTGGACAGTGTAATATCATATCCACGTCTGGGGGTATGACACTTTTCTCTTCGTAGTATCAGGAACATACTACCTTACCTTAAGTTGAGTTAAGCGCGAGCGTCTAAACTACTCGAGCGTTTATTCCTCAAACCAATCCCGCCCGCGCCACATTGCACAGCCCCACCGCAAACGTACCGTAGTCCAATACAAGCGATGGCTAAATAAGTGCACTCTCGGGTGGTGAAGTCACTGCGCCACCAAACGATAAACCGCCACTGTGGCAGTGGGTGGGATGGAGGGGAGAAACAAATTCTAATTCCGGGCAAGGTATATTATTTGCCTTAGCGTCTCGCATGAAACGTGCGGTTCTGGGACTGACGCGATACCATTCGATATATTGCTTAAGCGAGTAAGGCATGCCGAGGTTTACCCGAGTTATTTCGGTTATCGGTGGATGGGGGTTTCCGGTGAGTTGGGATAAGAATTGTGACCACGGACTTCCAGATCCCTTGCGCTTGTTCCCCCGGGAAGGCAAGAGTCCTTTCCGCTGAAGTGAGAGCATTGATAGTAACACTGGATCCCCCCGTATGGTAGAAATGCTGGGAAGGCGTGAGCACCTTAGTACTAGCACGGTACTACAGTGGTACATTACAAAGCTGGCTTATCTGGCCTACTAAAAGGGTCTTTCTTTGGAGGAGGGATTCAAAGTTAAATTGCGGTATAGGTTTCTATTACGAAAGGAGGAGAAATGACTATCATACATCAGTACCACCCACCTTCACGTTTTCAATAATATTATGATATCCAATCCATGGGATCCCCTCCTCCGTATTGATCTGGATTTACTCATGTATTTCGAGGTGCCGTGGACCATGATTTGTGAGATGCAGTGGCACCACCACCAGCAGCGTGATAAAAGGTCCAAGCTCCTTCAGCTTCTTTCAGCAGCTTCCTGCAGATTACTCTCCTCCTCCCACCACAGTAACACCGTAGGGCTGGGGGTACTGCACACCACCTATCTTCATGACAGCGATGACGGTGCTATCATACCGTTTACCTGACCAGAGCCCAAATCATTAGTCTTTTGTTTTTTTTTGTCAATGGCCAAGTGTATAAAGGGAACACACTCATCAAATTTAACCTAGGGGTAAAATATGTCCACATTTTTAGTAATCCCCCAGCACCTAAAAGATGTGAAGGTATTGTCGCCCCCCGGTATACATGTGGTTCCTTAGGAAATGGCTGGGTTCTCGCCCCGCACCACGCACGCGGTAGGAGGAGGAGGAGGGGATCTCCCACCAGCAAAGCTTATGGATTCCCAATCAAGTATAGCCAAGTAAGTCAGCACACGGGATACCAGTACAATTCTATCTGCCGGTATCCACGATCACAGTCCTAGCCTTACTGTGTTTGCGGACGAATTTCCTGGCACCAGTTTCTGTTGTCCCAGTAGAAGCTATGAATACCGATACGATAGGCCAATCCGCCCCAAGCGAGTAAAAAACCGAGGGCCAAATTTCTGCACCTCGGTACAGGAGCCGTAATCAACCCGAGAACTCTGCGAGTAGACAGCACGTTGGATCTCCGTTCCTATCGAATAGGACGGAAGAAGCGAAATAACAGAAGAAGCCACTGGCACCCCCCGTTTCGTGCAATTTGCCCTTCCGGCTGACCAGTGTGGTAAGTAATTCTCGGGATGGTGCTTGATCAGCCATCGGGAAACTACGAGATAAGCTTTCAAAGCACATCCTGCACTTCTAAATTTATTTGTGTCCGTTACTGGGGTGAGGCGGCGGGCGCTAGCCCGAATAGGAATAAGGCTGCTCTAAATTAACGTTTTGGATAAGACGTGCGCCTGCAGCCTTTTCCCAGCCACGATCGAAGGAGAGAGAAAAGGGAAAGAAAAAAGGAAAGAACGACCAATCCCGATGATGAAATTTTTTCGGAGAATATTCGTTGTTCCACTTTGGATGCTTCTATTTTGCGCCGCACACACCTTCCCACGCGCACTGAGGCACCCGCACCCACACACGAACACAGGCGAGATGTCGTGTGATCCCAGTGTACCAGGAGAAGGTGTTGTCCCTTGGTCTGGGCTGGCTGGTTGATTCTATTCCTCGGTAATCCTAGATGTATGTGGGATAGGGTTATTCTAAGATCACCCTGGCTAGCTTACCGCCTATCTAGGTAGTGACTGAGTGGCTGAAGGCGCAAGAGTCTAGAGTTGTGCGTTGTGAACAGAGTAAGCAGTGTACTCGAGTACTGTCTAGATTCGTTCTTATCATTATTATTGCCCTTGGCTCTACTCGTGTATACGGATTGTGAAGTGAATAAATAATGGCGTCGACGCCCTCGATATCTGCCTTTCTTTCACCACCCTCTAATCCTCCTTCACTCCTCACGATCTACTCTCACCAGTAAATCATTTCCTTTTTTTCTTTCTTTTCCTTTTCCCTTTTCCAATTCCTTAGATTTTACGCTTCTTATTCTTTCCTTTATCACGACAAAACTTCTTTGCCCACATATATAGACCTCCGTCCCTTCGAAGAAGAGCAATATCCCAGAAGACCAGATCCTGCGACAAATCCCTCAATCCGCCTTGATAATATCCTATAAACATGCGGTACTCAACACTTGCTGCAGCAGTGGCTGCGGTGGCATTACCACGGTTTGCCTCTGCGGCGACCACCCCGGGAAAGGGCTACACCTGCGCAGGTACACCAGATACAGTAACGGTGACGAAGACCGTGACTCCCGATATCAAGCCTGGCAACTATCCCGACAATACATATTACCCTGGGGGGGATGGACCAACAGTCACTATCACTGCCGAAAACCAGAAGGTGACATCTATTGAGAAGAGCATAAAGACCACCTCGTACCACTGTGACGGACCTGGTGTTTATACACCACCTCACCAGACCAAAGTATGGACTGCTCACGAGCCCACATGGATTACCGTAAGTCTTGACTCCGCCCTTTACCATTTGATTTCGGTGCTGACAGGTCCTCGATTGCTTAGTATGAGGTTCCTTGCACAACCGCATATATCTACCCTTATAAAGAGGCAACTTGCAATACTTGCTCCAAGAATGTGGAGGTCATTGTCTATATTAATATCGATATCATCACCTACTCCGAGCAGGTTTGGAACGTTATCGATGGAAAAACCACCACTGAGACCAAGACTGTTACCGCGACTCCTTCTTATGTCTCGAACTATCTTCCACCATCCACTACAACTTCTGTTAATCATGCGGCCAAGACTCACACCGTTAAGGTCGGAGGCCTTGATGGAACTACCCCGATTCTCAAGTACGACCCCGAATACGTGGCCCATGTCAAGACTGGCGATGTTGTCTTGTTCGACATTCTTGCCAATAACCACACTGTGACAGAGTCTACTTTTGATGCCCCTTGTGTGCCAAAGGCTGGCGGTATCGACTCTGGATTCCGCCCCAACAAGGAGAACACCCCCAGAAATAATACTTTCCCCGTCACTGTCACTGACGACAAGCCAAGATGGTTCTACTGCGCTCAGCCCGGTAATGGGAAGCCTCATTGTCAAGCCGGCATGGTTTTCGCCATCAACGCTCCCAAGACTGGAAATAAGACCCTCGAAGCGTTCAAGAAGCTCGCTGCTGCTGCTGCTCCCCCCGGCATTCCATCCACTGCGACTGGTGGAGCTCCTAGCCCAACTGGCGGTGCTGCCCCGACCCACACCGTCAAGGTTGGCGGTCTTAACGGAACCACACCAATTCTCAAGTACGACCCTGAGTACGTTGCCAATGTCAAGGTTGGCGATGTTGTCCTGTTCGACATTCTTGCCAACAATCACACTGTCACCGAGTCCACCTTCGATGCTCCCTGCGTGCCAAAGGCTGGCGGTATTGACTCCGGTTTTCGCCCCAACAAGGAGAACATCCCCGGAAAGATGACTTTCCCCGTCACTGTCACTGACGACAAGCCAAGATGGTTCTACTGCGCTCAGCCTGGTAACGGAAAGCCCCATTGCCAAGCCGGGATGGTTTTCGCCATCAACGCTCCCAAGACTGGAGATAAGACCCTCGAGGCATTCAAGAAGCTCGCTGCTGCTGCTGCTCCCCCCGGCATTCCATCCACTGCGACTGGTGGAGCTCCTAGCCCAACTGGCGGTGCTGCTCCGACCTACACTGTCAAGGTTGGTGGTCTCGATGGAACTACACCGATTCTCAAGTACGACCCTGAGTACGTTGCCAATGTCAAGGTTGGCGATGTTGTCCTGTTCGACATTCTTGCCAACAATCACACTGTCACCGAGTCCACCTTCGATGCTCCCTGCGTGCCAAAGGCTGGTGGTATTGACTCCGGCTTCCGTCCTAACAAGGAGAACACCCCCGGAAAGAATACTTTCCCCGTCACTGTCACTGATGACAAGCCAAGATGGTTCTACTGCGCTCAACCTGGTAACGGAAAGCCCCATTGCCAAGCCGGCATGGTTTTTGCTATCAATGCCCCCAAGACTGGCGACAAAACCTTGGAAGCCTTCAAGAAATTGGCAGCTGTTGCCTCTGTTGGCGGATCTCCTTCCCCTACCACCACTGGAGTTTCTGCCACCACCGGAGTCCCTACCGGTACCGCCCCTGCCATAACCCACTCCGTTAAAGTCGGAGGCCTTCAAGGCAATGTGCCAATCCTCAAGTACGATCCTGAATACGTCAAGGCCAATGTTGGAGACGTCATCCAATTCGATATGCTCGCTGCAAACCACACAGTCACTGAATCGTCCTTCCACTCTCCTTGCGTCTCGAACGGAGGAATCGATTCTGGCTTCCGCCCCAACAGGGAGAATAAACCCGGCGCTCAACTCTTCACCGTTACCGTCCACGATAAAAAGCCGCAGTGGTTCTACTGTGCTCAGCCAGGAAATGGTAAGCCGCATTGCCAGGCCGGTATGGTGTTTGCCATCAATCCTCCCGCATATGGCAATACATTGGAGGAATTCAAGGAGAAGGCTGCTAAGGTCCCTGTTAAATAAGGGGCTACAAAGCCCTCGTGATAGTGAATTAGCGATAGCTATTGGGCAGTTGTATAGTGGTGCTTGCATAGCAGTTTCTGTTTGTCATTGATATATATTGCATGGTTTTTTTGTTTTTGTTTTCCCCGATTTCCACCTTTGTTTCCCTCCTGTCATTACCTGCAAAGCTTTAATTGAATTTACCTTATCAGAAATATCAAAACCTAGTGACATCCAATAAACTTTTTGTTCGCTTGTTTTGTGTGACCGATTCACTCACTTCCATTCTAGCTGTAGTTTGATCATTATCTTTGAATAAACTTCGGGGAATCATCCTTTACTTTTGTCTGCCAATCATCCCTGGTTAGGTAGCAGTACCAGTATCATAGCTGGAATGGGGGGGTGCGTCTGCTGGGACTGTTTTCCGATTATGAGCGAAGTCACGGATGTTTGTATCATACCGAACGGTGTAAACTTGAGTCCTAAATCCCCTGATCCCATATCCTGCGCATCGCTATCATCGCGGCAGTAGAAATGTAAGGCTGATACCGTACTTGTGGCGAGGTTGAATGCTCGCAAACCGCGACTGGCGATAGGGAACTCTAACACCGCAGCGATGTCTCCAGAGGCTGTATAAACAAGAAAAAGTGGAGCCTGTTGCTGTCGGCGCACGTTTCGTAGCGGTTACGGACATCCGACCCCACCTGAAGTATGGCTGGGCGAAGCCCAATCATATCAGAGCTTTCACATTCCCAGTCCAATTTTAATTATTAAGGTGTTAGGATAGAACTATGAATCATATTTTACATTAGAACGGGTGAAAAAATTGGATAGATGCACCGTCACATGACCCGCCAGTTTAGTCAGCAGTTTAAGGATGGGAAATGAACGTTCATTAGGATAGACTACCGTATCGTTCCCTCCGCCCACCCACTGCCTCCTGATACGGTAGTCCACTCGCACCATACCATATCAATCAGTCAAAATGGGCCGATTATTGACTTGTGGGGTCATTCCGGGCTGACATTGGTGCCGTAGTTGCACCTCCGTGGCAAAGGTTTTACCCCATGACGTCCTTCCCACCATAAGCTCTCCGAAGCACGCCAAGGAATGATTTGCCATGAAATAAGTGACATCATTTCCTAAAAGTTAACGATTACCAAAACAGGAACCATTTACACCAAAACAAGGTGTGAAATGCCAAGACTATATCCATCAGAAGCTTCTTGTAAGTTCTGGCGACCCCACGTCCCCGCGAGAGCAACCTAGCTGGCTCTCGGAAAACCATTGACCTTCCCCTCCTCCCCATCTCGCTGTATAAATTATCCAAAGATCCCCCCAATTTCGAGCCTGTTTCATCGAGCTCTTTGAGGAATAATACCGCCCACTCCACGAACCAACAAACTCCAATACATACCGTATAATCGTAAATCGATAATGGCAGGTTTACAGCTGACGGACAAGGCTTCCCAAGCCTTGTCAGACGCACACGATTGTGCATCCCAATATTCCCACCCACAGGTATGCTCTGTCTTGATTCATTAGAGGAAGCTCAAATTGGGCGCGCAGTTTACCAATAGTAATGCTTGTGTTTCATAGGTCACTCCTATACACCTCGTCTTTGCCTTAATGAGTGGGCCGCAAGTTGAGAATGGCACAGCGCCAGCAGGAGCAGCGCCTGCTTCATCGTCGCCCTCTTTGCTACGCCAGGTTATCGAGAAAGCAAATGGGGATTTTCAGACATTCGAGCGGGCGGTTAAGAAGGCGTTGGTACGGATGGCTCGTCAAGAGCCACCGCCGGACCAAGTTTCAGTCTCACCATCTTTTTCCAAAGTCCTCCGCGATGCCCAGAAATTACAAAAAACCCAACGCGACTCCTATGTTGCTCAAGATCACTTGATCTCGGCAGTGGCCCAAGACTCCGGAATCCAAAAACTAATTGTTGAAGCCGGTATCCCAAAGGTTTCCTTGCTCGATGATGCGGTTCAATCTTTGCGTGGGACCAAGAGAGTGGATTCGCAGAATGAGGAGAGTGTGGAGAGTGAGACTCTTGCGAAATACTGCATAGATCTCACTCAGCGGGCGAGAGATGGGAAATTGGACCCAGTCATTGGAAGAGAGCAAGAGATTCTTCGTGTTGTTCGGATCTTGTCCAGGCGAACAAAGAATAACCCCGTCCTCATCGGCGAGCCTGGAGTCGGTAAGACTAGTGTTGTGGAGGGGTTAGCTACCAGAATAATCAATGCCGATGTTCCCGCGAATTTGGCTAGGTGAGTAATAATCTGCACAATTCCCGATTTCGGGGAACGGTTCTAACTCTGTTTTTAGTTGCAAACTACTCTCTCTCGATGTTGGGTCCCTCGTTGCAGGAACCAAATATCGTGGAGAATTTGAGGATCGCATGAAGGCAGTTTTGAAGGAAATTGAAGATTCTAAACAAATGATTGTACTCTTTATAGATGAGATTCATCTGTTGATGGGAGCTGGAAGTTCTGGAGAAGGCGGAATGGTAAGTTGTACCACCATTCAGTACTTAAGTCCCTCATAAGCTAATTTCTCCTACAGGACGCAGCAAATCTCCTCAAGCCTACGCTCGCTAGAGGCCAACTTCATTGTATTGGCGCCACAACACTGGCAGAGTATAGGAAATACATTGAAAAGGATGCCGCTTTTGAACGCAGATTCCAGCAAGTTCTGTGCCCGGAGCCAAGTGTTCCCGAAACCATCTCAATTCTTCGAGGTCTCAAGGAGCGTTATGAGGTACATCATGGTGTGACGATCAGCGACGGAGCTATCGTTGCCGCTGCTACCCTTGCATCCCGGTACCTCACTGCACGCCGTCTTCCTGATTCCGCTATCGATTTGATCGACGAGGCTGCATCTGCAGTCCGTGTCACCAGAGAATCCGCTCCCGAAATTGTCGACACTCTCGAACGCCGCCATAGGCAACTCTTGATCGAAATCCATGCTCTTGAGCGTGAAAAGGATGAGGCTTCTAAGACAAGGCTTAACGATGCAAAGAGGGAGGCAGCGAACGTGGAGGAGGAGCTTAAACCTCTGCGCGAAAAGTACGAGTCCGAGAAGCGTCGGTCGACAGAGCTTCAGGAAGCGAAGAAGAAGCTTGATACTCTCACTGCGAAGTGCGAGCAGGCTGCGCGCGTTGGAAACATCGACCTGGCTTCTGGTTTGAAGTATGGTGCCATCCCGGAACTCAAGGAATATATTGCCAAACTTGAGGCCGAGAAGCTAGAAACCGAGCAAGACGCTGCAATGTCATCGTCAAACGTTCCTAGCGAGAACAATCCCATGTTGACCGACCTGGTTGGACCCGAACAAATCAACGAGATTGTGGCCAGATGGACTGGTATCCCGGTGACAAGACTGAAGACTACCGAGAAGGAGAAGTTGTTGAATATGGAGAAGTACCTGTCGAAGCAAGTCATCGGGCAACGCGAGGCTGTTAAAGCGGTTGCCAATGCCATTCGACTGAGCCGAAGCGGTCTCAGCAACCCCAACCAACCAATCGCCAGTTTCTTGTTTTGTGGACCTTCTGGAACTGGTAAAACTTTGCTGACGAAAAGTTTGGCCGAGTTCTTATTCGATGACCCTAAGAGCATGATCCGCTTTGATATGTCCGAGTACATGGAGAAGCACAGTGTATCCAGACTTATCGGTGCTCCGCCCGGATATATTGGACACGATGCTGGTGGTCAACTTACTGAGGCTCTTCGCCGGCGCCCATTCTCTATCCTCCTTTTCGACGAAATTGAGAAGGCAGCAAAAGAGGTCCTCACGGTACTTCTACAACTCCTGGACGATGGGCGGATCACAGATTCCACTGGCAGAGTCGTGGACGGCAAAAATACCGTAATCATTATGACGAGCAACCTCGGATCCCACTACATTACCTCTCGTTCCCATTCAGCAGACGGCAGGATCGATCCAACGACGAAGGAACTCGTAAATGAAGCGATTAGGCAACACTTCCTTCCCGAGTTCATCAACCGTATCTCCAGCGTCGTCATATTTAATCGTCTTGCAAAGAGGGAGATCCGTAGGATTGTCGACCTCAGATTGATTGATATCCAGAAGCGTCTGCAAAGCAACAACCGCAATGTCATCCTCCGCGTTGACGAGAAGGCAAAGGACTACTTGGGCGAAGCTGGATACTCTCCCAATTACGGCGCCCGCCCATTGAACAGAGTCATCGAGAAGGAGATCCTCAACAAGCTTGCTGTCTTATTACTTAGAGGCGCCGTTAGAGATGGGGAAGTCGCACATATTACCATGGACGAGACTGGACATCGGATTGTCGTCCTCCCGAATCACGATAGTGATGTCGAAGACGACGAGGATATGGAATTTATCGAGGATGAGGATGCCCTACGCATGGATGGTCGGGATGATATGGACGTTGAGGAGCTGTATGAGTAAACACCTACTTTTTTTCATGTAAATTGGTTTGAGTTTCTCATGCTGTCTCCTCTTTTACCAGTATCATACTTCTTTGACATTCCCGTTGTGTCTAGCGTTTCTCGTTTCGATAAAGAAATCATGTTTTCCTCTTTTTTATTACAAATTTTTCTCCTTTTACATTTTATTTTTCTCCAGGGTGGGTAAGTATTCTTTTATTTATTCCTGAGCCTTTTTCCCTCTTTCCAGGGTACCTAATTTCCTTGTTGGTGCTGTCGCTGGGATCACCGACACACATGTCTACGTTGGAAAAATGGAGTCTTGAAAATTGTCTTGTTTGGTCCCTTGTAGTTAGTTACCTGCAGCTTTGCCAATCCGGGGGAGAATTCCATTTTATTCCAATCCAAGTCAAAAAGTATTACTGGCAGGCGTTCCCCCCACCACCCGTAACCCTCTCGCTCCACAGACGAACTGCTGGCGCTGTATACAGTACGCACCGTATCACGGAACGAGATTATAACGCGCATATCGCTCACTCCTGTGCACCGTACCGCCCACCTCCCCCACATCTAAGTTACCCCTCGCACACCCGCGCAACCAAGCAATCCAAAACACCACCAGAAACGAATTTTCCAACCAACCAGCCGGCGATTACAGTGACCATACCCCATCGCCAACCAAGACAAGCACGAGCATCCGGCCCACTCCACCAAACCCGAGCGGGGAATAACACGGCACGCGGAGGGGAGGGGACATAAACACGGCCCGAGCGCTTTCTCATCCGCGACGAGAAAGGAGAAATCACTTCGCGGGGACTCGCTCCTATGGCCAGCGATGAGTATGGGCGTGTTGGAGTAAATGGAAGATATCCGGCTGAATTCCGTGGGTTGCGGGCATAATTGTTTGGTATTATAGGTAAAGAAGAGCACCTCACACCGTCCGAGGTGGATTGTATGAGTGCCCGTACTGGTGAGACCATTTTATCACGGTTGCCAGTGCGGTTACGTGGCTTGACACACACACCTGCTGTGGCTCATATCGCATCACTCGGATACCACATCTCAGTGTCCCCCCATCCACGTTGAGAAAGCGACGCACGTGGCGCACATACTTGTGCCGAGGAGGAGGGAGGCAGAGGATTCGGCGAGGTTATCATAGTCTTATCATTCGCACTTGGAGTACGGTGGCAGATAGCAGTATCGTATCGTATCGTACGTGGGGTTTTATTCTTCCCGTGATATATGCTTAAGGAAGAAACCCATGCAGTAACATTTCCTCGTGACCTTCGTGAACTATACGTTACAACAGAGACCATAGTGCTGGTATGTTACTATAACCCATCCTCACCTCCCCACGCCCAGGCCAAACTTATTCACCTTACCTTCACTCTTCATAAGTGTAACAGAGCACTCCGGTCCCTGCCTTACCCCCCTCAATATCCATAAGGTCCTGGACCGTAACGCAGGGCGCGAGAGGGCCCAAGTCGATTGGGAACGACAGCGTGACATTAGGTCCAGTGATTGGACCCATCAAGGTTACTGGGCCAGAAATATCCGAAAGGCGAGCGGGCAGGTCCATAGACTGCCATTGCCAGTATATTCTATCAAGGTTTGCGTGGTGGAGGTAGAAGACCGGTTCTCCGGGACTGGCGAATAAATCTCCCGCCTACCATGGCAAAAAAAAAAACAAGAGCTCGATATTAGTAAAACCTATTGCAGGGAGAGAGGGAGGGAGGACCCCAACCTCTCCGCCAATAGAGAAATGCCCCGCACCATGAATCCCCACGTTCTGGAAGTTGGGCTCTCCCTCCACGACTTTATTGAACCATCCAAAGTCCGGCTGCGCGAGCGCGTTATTCACTCTGGCAGTGTCGGAAAAGGTCTGCGCAATCCAAGGACTAAAGCCCCTTCTCAGACAGCGACTCGTAGCATTCAGCGAATCCATAGGGCCGAGGTGGAGTCTCATATCCACGAACGGACCGTCGGTGACACACCCACCCCCGGTAGCACCGGGAACAGTAAAGGGGGATCCGTCAGGGGGGGCGCTAGCCCCGTTTCCGCCGAAACCCGTGATGGGGTCCCATAGTGGCGACCCCAGGAAATTGTCTGTGTCAAGGGTCCAATCCCAGTACCTGTTTCATTAGAGTTTGCATCAGGTAAGCAAGCTATCAAGCTACTCGGGTGTGGAGAGGAGGAGGGAGGGCCAGAGGGAAGGGCGGGAATTGGGGGATTAGCCATACGGTTGGGCTCCTTTATAACCGCACTCCTCGCGGAGCGCTTTCTCATAGCTTGCTACGTAGTATCTGTGCCAAGCCAGGAAGTGGCCCTAGACACGAAAATAAATGGATGAAGATTAATTAGCCTGAACATGCCAAAGATACAGCCTAAGGTGGAAAATATTGGAAAGCAAGGGTTAAAAACAAGGACACCAATCGCTCCAATCTGAACTCCGAAACCTCATCCTCTCATTTTCCCATCCTTTTTACCAGATGGCTGTGATAATGATTGCAATAACTCAAAACACCGAGTTATTCAAAAGGGATGTTCTCGGCGGGTGGGTTACTCACGACAAAATGAACCGACATGGTTTGCTGAATATGCACGCCCTGGAAGTCATCGAACCGACTGACGGAATTCGGGATCGTGGCTTTCGCTATGGTGGGCTTGGCTTGAAGGCACTTTACCGCCTTAATGTAGTCTTTCTTTTGACTCTTGGACAACGTCCTCCTGTGATATCCATTGGACATCAGCATGTTTACAACTAAAAAAACGAGAAACCATGGAGCGGGTGAAACAAACCATTCCTTCCTCTTGACCAAAGTACAAGAATGTCGAGCAGACTCATCGGGATCGGCGGCCCCATGCTCTGGCGGTGGCGCTGCGGCAACACTTCCAAGGAAGGAAACAAGGTAAAGACCACACACGAGCAGTGCCCCGATGGATGGCATCCTGACGGTCTTTTGTTTTCCCCTATTGACGAAAAAAGGGTGCGATACCCGTAAGTGTATACCCGTATATATATGACACAAGTGCAGACGAGCAATTGTCCAGGCAATTATCTGATGGGCAGCAAGAGCGAAGGGGTGAGGAGGCAAGGGGTAGAAGCAAGCAGAGCTGGGGGAGAGCAATCCTTATATACAGCATGAATCTACTCAATAATATTACAGTCTACTCGAGTACCATATCTACTATACTCGAGTATAGTGGGCCTCCTCCCTCAAACCCTCCAAATCTTCAAATCCCGGAAGACCGTTGCCGGATGCCCTAAGTCTAACTTACAGATGTGGAGTGCCATCTACCGCATCTGAGAGCCGCGGACCATGACAAAGGTGTCAGGTGATTGGGGCCGAGACTACTTCCAGAAGTGGCATCATCAATTACTCGTACAAAGCCGTTTTCTCCGTTCCACCCCCCGGGAATCCCAGAGCTGGGTAGAGTACCGTACCAGACTGGACAGTGGAGATCGTTGTTCCATGGTAAAAGATTTCTACCTTTTTTTTTTCCTTCTTGATCGATATTTTTCAATGTACCAAATGCCCTTTTTATAAAGTGCTCAACAAATGCAGGGGTGAGGTAGAGTACAGTACAGAGACGGTACTGTCACGAGTACGATACTCGAGCACCGTACTCGTAAAAAGTCTTGCGATCCCCCATCGGATTATCCCTATCGAGTCCTCAGCTCACGATAGGTTTAGTTTGGCACGTTAATGGAACCGCGAATGAGATCAAACAGGGCCAAAACGCTCAGGTTACCGGTATAAGCGCTAATTCTTCTCAAAACGTTTTGTCTCTAGGTCCCGAGATTAGCGACCTTGGCGAATCGCAATGGTTTTGACGGGTACTTGCACAGTACAAGTACCCCGATCAACCATACAGATATCATAGATTCCAAAAAGTCGACAGGAAGGAAGGACGCTAGAAAAAAGAATACATTACCGGTGTGGGAAAAAATAATAAGGCACCCCTTGGTCCGTTATATGCTCTGTGACCTGATAGATAATGGAGGACAGGAGGTAGAAGAATTAACTAGGATCAAGCTAGAATAAATAGAGTAGCACAGGGGAAGCAAAAGGAGTGAAGTCAAACCCAATAAAGATAGGTACAATCTGCTATCTAAAGTGTTGTTGAGGGTAGGTGTTGCTTGCCTAGCTGAGAAGATCTGAGCTGTGAAATAGCTTAAAGAGATCTCCACATGCCAAGTAAGGTACAGAATAGAAAATATTCTGGTGAGAATCCCGCAGCTCCGCGAACACATCTCATCAATCTTGCCCTCACTCCACACTGGTGCACACAGGCAAGCACAGTAAAAACAAGTATTATTATTATTATTGTTATTAAATTTTGGCCTCATTATAGAGGAATGAGTGCGAAGCAGAAAAAGAATTATCCGAAAAATAGGGGGCGTGAATTTGTACTCGAGTTCAAGTACGACCTTTCAAATACCTGTACCCACGCATTCTGCCAAATATATTTTGCCAATCCCTGCTCTCTCGCCTGGAAAATTATCTGCGCCCATCCGAGTTCATGCTGAATTCGGACCCAAAGGCTTGAGTGCCGGTGCTACCGGGTGCTTTGATACCGTATTCCACAGCATACAGCCCCACTCACCCACTACCCAACCCAATTTTAGTTTTACCTCGCACGGAGAAAGGGAAAAGGGAGAGAAAGGGCTTTCCTTCTGTTCCACAGAACTATGACCGGGGGAGGGAAGAGCGAACAGAGAGGACGGCGAACAATACTCCTACACTTAATGGTCATATATTTGTCCTAGATGTTCCGATCCGGTGTCCGCCGGCCAAACTCTTACCACCGGCACATCGTCCCATCGAACAATACACCAAAAAACCCGGCGGCAAGCATCAAATTTGGTAGGACTGTTTGTTGTCCCCCCCCCTTCTATTCGTTGTCCCCTCCGCCGTAAAAGTGGAGTAGGGCAGAGAGAGAGGCAAAGAAGGTTTTCCTCTTCTTTTTTCATTCTCGGGCATTCCGCTCCGCTCTGCCCTGATTTGTTGGACATACGCTCAGTGCCTGGTCCCCGGGAAGGTTCGAGGGAGGTGATTACTACCTCCGACTGTGGTACGAAGTGTCGTGGCGAAGAGTTGGCGAAATGAAACAATAATATTATATTATTATACTCGAGGATAACGGACAGGAGGGCACAGTAGTTGCCTCGCCTAGTTACCGTCTTTGCCGGATTACCGCACGAGTAGACAAACTACCAAGCGCCCGTACCGTATCGTACCCCACACGGGTAAACACCCCAATCGATTCATGCAGCCCAATCTCAACACTTCCATTTTAGCGAAAAAAACACTAGAAAGCTTGAACCTCTTGGAGAGAAAGGGGGGGGGGGGGTGACAAGAGATGGCTGTCGTATCATCATCTCCCACCGGTCGAGTAACCAATCCCAAAGCACCCTTGACATGCCACCGGCATTCCTTGAGCCCCCCAAGTTTTGTACTGTACGAGCAATGTTGCAACGAAGGGGGGGGTTGGATCAAAAAACGATCGAAGGGCTGGAACGCGCTTTTTCGAACCGGGGGGTTATAAGATGGAACCCCTTCTAACAAGTCAAGAAATAATGACAGTTGAAGCAAGTTGAAGGTAGAAAAAGAAACAAATAAAGTTGTGATAAACAAAAGCAGAAAATTGCTAAATTTTCTAGATTCTTTTCCTCTTTCCCCGCTTCTGTGCAATGAATATTTCCTGCTATTTTCGCTTACTAAGATATTATAGAACCCCCCCCTTCTATCCCAATTTTCAGAATCCCCCTTTCAATCCCCCCCCCTTCTAGCCCCCCGGGTTCGATCACCGAAGGCCTTCTTTGCAACATTGCGTGCATGTACTCGTACTGTACGAGTACATGCACGTACCAGGCACAATAGGCACGGGCGTTTGGGTCCAAATTTAGTATGGACGCTCAGATGTGCGCAGACAGTTTGCCATACAAATTTTTACTCCCGGTGTTCGGGTTCGTTGAGCCTGGTAAATACCATACACGCATGCATGTGGGTAGAGTAAGTACAGCCAGGGTTGATGGTTAGATGAGCAATGGAAGAAAAATATCTAGATCCTTCCTCGAAAAGACGAATGGGAGGGTTTTGTGTTTACCGGGAGATGTGATGCAGAGTGCCGCACAGGTACAGTACGGGGACGGCACTGTGGGGATTGAAGCAGTTGGGGATCTGGCCAGGAAGTTGTAGTTGCCTCTTCAAGTATGGTCTCTTCTTATTCGTCGATTGAGCACCAAAAGAGTACAGTACCCGAGTACTCGAGTAGAGAAGCTTGACCCTATAAGTAACTGTCATCGTTAGTATTATATTTGGAAGCTAAGCTAAGGTAATCATACCCTACCACCTCCTCACATCCTATAAACACCCCCCGAGACCTCCGCTTAAAACCCTCATCTATCATATAAACGCCACCACACAACGCCGTACTCGGCATGTATCTCCAAGTGACAAGTAACCAAGCAACCAATTATCTCGGTAGTTACTACCAATATCCTACACACGCCAGAGACGAGACAGATCCCAACACTATGGTAGTCCATCGGTTGCGCTTCTGGAAGTCGCCAGCGAGCAAGCAGGATAGCTCATCCCTAGTGACCCTTGGCTGAGATTCCTTGAATGTCCGCAACATTTAGGGGGTTATTGCAGCAGTACATAGGAAGATCTGCTTGTGATCGCTGGATGCTGTGGCATAATAGGAGATCAGAATACAGCACGTAGACCAGTATTCCGGAATATTAGTGGAATAGTCGCGGTTTGTCATGGGGGGTAAGTTTAGCAGTTTGTACCGTAGTATTTTGCCGCAATTAGTAGTATTAACTTTGGGCAAAGCGAGGCGAAAGTATGGGGGGTTTCCACACCAGCAGGTATACCCTGCCCTATGAAAAGGAACAAAAAACAAATAAAAGCTCGTCGAGCCCAGAAACCCTGCGGATATTCTCTCTTTGATGTAAAATACCGGTACCATACTGTACAGTACTACTGGTACAGAACACATAGATGGACTAGTGTTAAATTGCGTGGAGACTTATGGCAGGGTGCTGCGTGTTGTCGTGGTTGCTGAGATTTTGTTGTTTGTATTAAGCAGATTGGCGGGTATTTAGCGGGGGGAGAAAAATTCGTTAATGAGGAGATACGAGTACAAGCAGGAATCTCACCCTTTCTTTTGTTGCCCTCACCTCCTTCCAAGAACCTCGATAGAATCCCAATTGTGATTGAACTACTACCCAAAGAACGCCGCGCAGTCCGGAGAGGGATCGACAGTACCTGTAACTCTACTCCACTCACAAGAAGGAGTAGGAGAAGGAGAAATAGCCTATTCCGATATCCAACCTTACGAAACTCACTGCCGTACTACCTACTATTCCGGTAGCAATCCCGGCCCCCAGGCAGAGCACTCGAATAAAGTATTTCACTGCGAAGCGGGCCCACTGTACCCGGATAACGAGGGCCATATCGTATATGATCCCTGTACTATAAGAATTCTACGAGTGTTCTCGCCTCGTGGTGAGCAACTACAGTATCTGCGGGAGAAGAAAAGTTCTACTCGTACTGTATCACACAGCAGGGCAATGGAATTCCCTTTCTCGGCTAGGCAAGGGATTGAGAGAACTAAAGGAATAGTAACAGACAAAGGGCCTCGCTAGGAGAAGCAACTTCAACGTCCTCGCACACTCCGATCTTCGGGTCTTGACGGTTCGGCGGACCTTCATGTTACCATACCACCGATAGTACTCGAGTACTTGTAACACAATCAACCTCCTCCTCCTCCCTTCCCCCTAGAATGCCGCGAAGCCAACTCAATTTGACCAACCAACCAACCTCCCTCAGAGAACGAGAAAGAAAGAAAATACGGTACAACGAGCGGGGAATTCC
>QLOI01000505.1:0-15640 GCA_003313605.1 Tuber umbilicatum | reverse complement strand
AACTAGTCCTTCACGGTAGGAGAGAACCCTTTCCAGGAATTCCGCACCGCCCCTCTCTTTACCGATGTCCTCATTCACAACCTTTCCCTCTCCATGCTCCCAGCTGACCCTGCGGAGCTGTTTTCTAAAATGCATGACTCTCTTCTCAACTCCTTCGACCTCTCCATCCTTTCGGCTCGCTTCCTCCAACGAGACCAAGCCCTCCGCGAATCCAAAAACACCACCTCTGTCGTCGTCTCTGTCCTTCCTCAGGACCTACACCTTCTTAGGCCCGACCTCCACCGCGAGGGGTCCAAGATCCGCCTATTCAATCGCATGATGAACGTCCACCTCGCTCACCCCGCCTCCTGCGATACCCAATGCCGCAAATGCTACCGCTTCGGCCACTCAAAACCCCGTTGCAAGGAAGACCACCATACATGCCCCATCTGCGCGAAGCCCCACTCCAGGGCTGAGCATAGGTGTGCAAACGATATGTGCCCCAAACAGGGCAACCTCAAGGTGGTCCCTGACTGCTGCACCGCAACTCCTTCACTCTGCATCAACTGCAATGAACACCCGGCAACTTCTCCCACCTGTCCGACAAGAGCTGCCCTGAAGGATGCCGCCCAGCTCCCCAGGGATCAGGTTATTCCTGACGCCCCTCAGCAGAGGCCCCCCTCGGTCAACCCCTTTACCCCTCAACAACAACCCTCTTCGTCCCAAGTCCCATTGAACACGGCCCAGCAAGTCGCCGATGATAGCCTCTTCATGGCCCGACACCTAAGCCAACTCACCACTAGCCCTCTTCCTTCCTCCTCTGGTTCCCGGCCCCCCTTGGCCGCCCCCTTGCCCGCAAGACAACTCTTCCCCTCTGGTGCCCCAACTACCAATTGGGCGGAGGATTCTACCCGCGACAATGACATGGAACTGTAAATAAGAGCACAACCTGCGCCCTCATTGTCAGATGCTTCACCACGTCCCCACTCCCCCCCTGGTGCTTCGGTCCCTGAGCTCTCCTTTGTTCAGCATAATTGTCTTGGTAGCAGTTATGTTTTTCATACTTTGTTTTCGTTTCTTACCTCTACAAAGAATCCCCCTCTGGTTATTGCTTTGCAAGATAATTCTTTGTTCAAGGGCCGCCCTTTGGGTGCAAGCTCTTATAAATCTTTTTTTCCCCCCACTTCCTCGGACTACAAGACGCGCGTGGCTGTCTATGTATCTGTGAGGTTGATTTCAGTTGTTTCTGTTCTTCCCTTGTTTTTTGGGCATGGCGACTACATGGGTGTTAACTTTCGCTCCCCCCAAGGGGTGTTTGGGTCCCCCCACATGCTGTTCCGCCTGTACAACTCTTACTCTACTGCCACCCGCAACGGGGCTCTCCGTACTTTACCTCCTGATCTTCTCTTCCCCCAACATCAGTTCCCTACTCTGTCGCTCGGGGACTTTAACCTTCACCACCACCTTCCCGACCCCCAACGGGCTATCCCACACTCAGAACTTTCAATCTCTGAACCTTACTTCACTAAGGCCTCCGCCAATGCATTCTCACTCCTCAATATCCCTGGTGTTTATACCAGATTTCCCTTCGACAACCTATCCTGGCCCTCCATTCTGGACCTTGCCTTTGCCAACCACAGCCTCCTTCCTTACTTTCACTCTTGGAACACGTCTCTTCCCTCCACAGGCTCTGTCCATGTTGCTATTTCCGTTTCCTTTGGACAACTTTCCAGGTCTGTCCACCCCCCGAGACCCAACTGGAAAGCCACCGACTGGTCCACTGTTGCCCCAATTCTTCAGACTGTTGCCATCCCCCCGGCCCCCTCCTTCCCCACCTCATCCTCGCTCGCCTCCTGGTTTGACTCCAGTCTGGCCTCTATTACCACCCCGGTGCTGTCAGCCACTCCCACCAAACGCCCTTCCGTCTACTCGAAGCCCTGGTGGTCTCCCAACCTCTCAGGTCTTCGGCGCATCCACCACCATGCCTCTCGCAGCTTCCGTAATGGTTCCGCCACGCGGTGGGAGCTGTCCCAGGCTCGCAACTCCTACTTCAAGGCGATTAAGAAAGCCAAGGCCACCCACTGGGACCAGTTCCTCTCGTCTGCAGACTCGCGCTCCATCTGGAACGCCAAGAAATTCGCATACGGCCGGGCTCCTGAACGCTTCCCATCCCTCCCCAATGCCACCACCCCCCTAGAGATCAACTCAGCTCTCATAACACATTTTTTCCCCCTTCCCCCGCCTCCCCCTCCTTCTTCTGTCCTCCTCCCTCCCCTTCCAGATGTCTCCCCTGTCACTCAAGAGGAAGTCTCTCTCGTTCTTCGCCGTTCCTCCTCCTCCTCTGCCCCTGGCCCTGACACAATCCCATATGGGGTCTGGAAAAACATCCTCAGGGCCAACAAGGATCTTCTACCATCGCTTCTCACCCCCCCCCTCCTGCATGGCTTTCACCCCTCGTCCTTAAAGAAGGCAAATGGCATCGTCCTCGACAAACCTGGCAAGACTGATTACACCACCCCGGCTTCGTTTCGCATCATCGTCTTCCTTGAAACGGTCTCGAAGATCTTGGAAAGAATCATGGTGTATTGGCTTGCTGCCTTCTCTCGCTCCACCCCCCTCCTCAACCTCCACCAATGTGGCTCGCTGGCTGGGCTCAGCTGCTATGACACAGTGGCCACCCTCCAACATGAAGTCCGCCTTCTCCCCACCACTGGCCTTAAGGTCTCCTCCCTCTTCCTCGACATAAAGGGTGGGTTCGACAACGTCAACTCCAACCAGCTTTGCACTATGCTCCGCCATTTCTCCACTCCCAAGTATATGGTCTCCTGGATCTCGTCGTTTCTCACCTCCCGGCAATGCCATCTCATTTTCCAAGTCGCCCCGGGGATTTTCTCACCCGTTTCAGTGGGGACCCCCCAGGGCTCCCCCATTTCTCCTCTCTTGTTTGTCATATATGTCTCTCACGTTCACATCTCCATCCCCCGCGGTGTGGTAATCTCCTATGTTGATGATTTCTCTGTCATGGTAGGCTCCTCCTCCTACCGCTCCAACATCAGGCTTCTTCAACGTGCCTTCCTTACCATCAGCAGTCGTGCGGCCCCCCTGGGTGTCTCCTTCTCGGTTCCTAAAACTGAGCTTATCCATTGGCGCACTTCCAGGGACCGCAATCCCGTCTGCCATGCCCCTATTTCAATCAACTCCCTCCTTTTCAGTCCAACCGCAGAACTCCGTTGGCTTGGATACTGGCTCACCCCCTCCCTGGAAACTTCCTCGCACTTCCACTGCTGCCTGGCCCTGGCCTGGGCGTCTTTCGCCCTCGTCAAGCGGCTTAGCCCCGCCGGGAAGGGCCTTTCCCCCTGGTGCTGTCGGAAACTTGCTGTTGGGCTTCTCTTCCCAATCCTCACCTATGGCACTGACCTCCTTATCCCCAACGCCACTATCCTTCGCAAGCTGGACTCCTTCTGGCACGAGGTCCTTCACTGGATCACCAACTGTTTTAGGGCCACCGCCCCTGCCATCCTCTACCATGAGGTTTCCCTCCCCCCTATCTTCCTGGCTCTGCAGCATAAGAGAAAGCTGGCTGCCCTCCGACTTCTTTGCTCTCCGCCCCACGTCAACCCCGCGACTGCACGCCTGGATCCGTGTGTCCCCACCTGGGACCCCTGGCGCACCCCCTCACACCGTCGCCTCCTCGTCCCTCTGCGCGGGTCCTATCGTCCCCGCCTCTGGTCCACCGCTCCCTCTCCTTTCCGTCGTCACCTCCCCCTCGACGCCATTGTCTTCTCTGTCGAAGACCTGCTGCCCGACCAGCTCCCTCTGTCCTCCCCTCATCGATTACTTCCCTGCCCGTACGATCCGGCAGGAACCCCACCCTATGTCTCCCTGAAGGCCAAGATTGTCGCCTCCACCCTCGCTTCCTGGGCTGCTCTGTCACCCCCCCCCTCCGACAAGTTCCCCCCCTCCTTTACTCCTCACGCCTTCATGGGTTTGCCCAAGTTCTCCGCTGGCCGTCTCCATTAGATGAGGGCTGGAAAGAGCTACCTTGCTGCCCACACCTCCAGGTCCAATCGTGATGCCTCTACCCTGTGCCCTGTTTGTGAGGAAACAGACGAGACCTTTGATCACGCTATCCTACACTGTCTGGCTAAGGCCCGGGAAAGAGCATACCACCTTCAGGGTATCTCCAGTCTGGCGCCTGAAGCCCCCGTTTGGTCCTCGGCCCCCCTCATCATCAATTTGGCCAACTACATTTCCGCCACTGCCACTGGGTTCCCACCCAGCATGCCTCCTGAGTTATCTGCCTCCCCACCTGCGTCGTTTCTGCCTGGCTCGCCGGTGCCCTTGTCCTCCTCCCCTGCCTCCCCTTCTTGAGGCCATAAGGGTTTACTTTCCTGATTTGGCCTTACTTGCTCGCTGTTATTGTTTTTGGATGCCCATGGCGTCGGCTTTGGGTGGTGATTATGATGATGGATTTCTTTACTTATATATTTTCTTAGTTCGGGCTGTTGTTTTGAATTAGGGATTTTCTTTACTATTTACGTTAGTTATGGTTGGCGATGCTAGGGATTTTGTTTTCCCGCTTTGAAGGACTGGTTGTGTTATTTCAGTTTTGTTATTTCATTTGTTACAGCGTTGGAATTAAGGGTTTTTGTATGCCATAGCGCGAGCTGCATGTACGTTTGTAACGACCCTGCTGGATCTTACAGTAGACTTAGTCTTATCCCATGCCGGAGCCCGGAAGGGTTACGGTTAGGCTAGTCAGGTAACTCTATCAAAGGGTTACCATGTGGACTAAGCAAATGGTAATGCTTAGACTGCGAACCAGAAAAGGTATACCGGGTAGGTAGGGAAGTCGACGCTAGGAGTTCGGAAGGTCTCCGAGAGTTCCGGCGAGTTACCCTACCTAAGGCAGGTAGTTACTCTACCTTAGGGAGTAAAGTTACCCTACCTTGGTGAGCAGGTTACCCTACTTTTGAATAGGAGTTACCCTACCATGAGCGTAAAAGGTTACGCGAAGTTTCGGGAAAAGTCATAGGATTGTTTTTTACGCAAGATCATATAGGAGGTTCGAATCTGGGCTCAATCGGGTAATCCGTTGTTGGGCTACGAACCGGAGAAAATCTTGCCTTGGACGAACATTGAGAAATCTGAGTCCAACACCCCCCTCTGGCCCCGATGTACAGACAATGCGTCATGGGTCAACTGTAGGGAAGTTGCTGGTTTACTAGTAAAAGCCTATGATTGAAGACGGCGGTGTAATACCGTATAAATTGTTGCCGTCCTTCCAACCGGAAGCTGTTCGCAGGATACAGAGGGGGCATGGGGCGATCGAGTGGTTACACGAGAAGTGATTCTCGAGTGCGTACACCACTGATCCTTATAAGCCTACGGTGGTAGGTGGGTAAGGTATACCGGAAGCCCGGGAGGCCTCCGGTTAAGTGGTAGACTTTCGACTCCCGTATGTCTCCGAAAGACTGTAAGATATCTGCAGGTTGTTAGCAAGCTCTAGATCGTAGTAGTCTTGTCTTGATTGAGGTGTTTATCGTCAGTGGCTATAGGTAGCGCCTGTATGTGCCAATGGCTTAAGTGTCTCATCATGGGAGTCTGTAGACCAAGCTATCGTGTCGAAGACAGTAGAAGACGATAGACTTGTCAAACGTAATGGTTGTCTACGAGACTTGCAGGGACGAATACGAATGGGACAGTGAGTTCGATATTAGACTAGCTTATCAGTAACCTGTTAGTTCGCCACTAACAGGACAGCGATATGAAGAGTTTTCTCCTGCAGTTGATTGCATGTATCAGGATACTGCATGAACACTTCACGTCGGATAATGAACTAGCGGAGCCGGCAAACATTGGGTGGAATATTAGCCCGAGGCCCAGAGAAGATGGGCATGCGCGCGATGGTGGTGAGCTTAGGAGCGATGGAGAGGAGCTGGCAATATAATTCTACTTAAGTATATGCGAGACCTTTTCTCCTAAGACGATCAACTATCCTCTCGAGAACTTATTGAGGAAAAGCTGCGGCTTAACGATATTAAGTTTCACCGTTAATGTTTTCTCTCTACATATTTGTTCTTCACTTTGCGTACGAAGAAAGCTTCAGTACGGCAGCATCCTTGGGATCCATCTTCCCACAGGGAGCTCCCGTTACAATGAGACACTTAAGTCATTGGCTTATACGGGCGCTACCCCTAGTCACTGACGATAAACACCTCAATCAAGACAAGACTACTACGATCTAGAGCTCGCTAACAACCTCCAGACATCCTACAGTCTTTCGGAGACATACGGGAGTCGAAGGTCTACCACTTAAGCGGAGGCCTCCCGGGCTTCCGGTATACCTTACATATCTACTACCGTAGGCTTATAAGGATCAGTGGTATATGCACTCGAGAATCACTTCTCGTGTAACCATTCGGTCGCCCCATTCCCCGACATATATCCTGCGAACAGCTTCCGGTCGGAAGGGCTGTGACAATGTATATGGTATTACACCGCCGTCTTCAATCATAGGCTTTTACTAGTAAACCAGCAATTTCCCTATAGTTGGCCCATGACGCATTGTCTGTGCATCGGGGCCAGAGGAGGGTGTTGGACTCAGATTTCTCAATGTTCGCCTAAGGCAAGATTTTCTTCAGTTCGTAGCCCAACAACCGATTACCCGCTTGACCCCAGATTCGAACCTCCTCTATAATCTTGCATAATAAACAATCCTATGACATTTCCCGAAACTTCGCGTAACCTTTTACGCTCAAGGTAGGGTAACTCCTATCTAAAAGTAGGGTAACCTCTTTGCCAAGGTAGAGTAACTATACTCCCTAAGGTAGGGTAACTACCTGTCTTAGGTAGGGTAACTCGCTGGAACTCTCGGAGACCTTCCGAACTCGCAGCGTAGAGTTTCCTCCCTACCCGGTATACCTTTACTCGTTCGCAGTCTAAGCATTACCATTTGCTTAGTCCACATGGTAACCCTTTGATAGAGTTACCTGACTAGCCTAACTGTAATCCTTCCGGGCTCCGGCATGGGATAAGACTAAGTCTACTGTAAGATCCAGCAGGGTCGTTACAGGGACCGAGGTCTGTGTCGGTGGCGGGGGAGACTCTATTCATTGTCGGGTGGGGGGGTTGTGGTGGGTGGACAGGGATAGGGTTGAAGACGGCGTTTTTGAGGGCATCGTCATCCTGGAATACATTGAAGGTGCTGCCAAGGCGGGACTGCCTGGTGGTAGATGAGGGGGGGAAGCCTAGGGCCTGTTGTGGGGCAGGGGCGGGTGCTGGGGCTCTTGTTGGCTGTTTTCCTAGTTGTTTTGCGGTGAGGGGGGGAGGGCGGTCCTCCTGGCGCTGGTAGTGGGAAGGAGTGGCGGGCCTCACTGGAAGAGGAAGAGGGGCAGGGTTGGCGGCAGGCCGAGATGGAGTGCTGTCCATGCGGTCTTCTTGTGGATAGTCAGTCGGGACAGGACGGGTAGGACAGGATCGGTCAAAGGCAGTGTGGGGGTTGCCACAGCAGGCGCAGTGGAGGGGTGAGGCCAGGCAGCAGTCCGGGACCTGTCGGAGGTTGCCACCCTTGGGGCACCCTGGGTTGGTGTAACGATGGTCGGAGTGGGTGTGGTGACCGGCGCAAAGGGGGCAGGTAGGGTGTAGGGCTTTGCATATGGCCTGAATGTGCCTGTACCTAAGGCACTTCTGGCACTGGGCATAGCAGCAGGAGGTGTGGGCAGGTCAAACAGAACAACCTTTGGAGAAGATCCGGATTCTGCTTCCCATCTTTCCTGCATCTTCTGGGGTGAGGACCACGACTATCGAGGTAGCTTCTTTCTCGTTTCTGATCTCGGGGTCAGGTTCGCGGAAGCGGGAGTCTAGGATTTCGATTTCGCAGACATTGCGGATAGCTGTAGACATGACGTAGTGCATGTCTTCCTTGAGGGGGGGGAGTACATCCGTGGGGACACTGTGGATGACAACTTGGGTTTCAGAGGGAGCTAGGCGAAAGGTGTCATAGGAGTTGTCTCTGACGGGGAAAGCTTGGTTGAGATGGGAGGTGAGGAGGGCAAAATAAGGTGAGTTGGACGAGGCAGGGTTGTAGAGCGAGTTGACTAGAAGGGTGACGGAGCCTTTGCGGTTGCATAGAGCGGAGAGGGAGAGCGGGAAGGGGCAGTTGGCTTCCCGGAGGACGTTGGTGGCGATGTCGGGGAAGGTATGGATAATTTGCTTTTCAGCAAGGTTGGGCCCCTGGGAAAGGCGGGATGCGAAGAAACGTCTCTGGGCCGAGGGTAGGGCTGCCGGTCCCTTTTGGGGGACATCAGCAGCAGATGCTTCAGCTACCTGGGCCGGGGTGGTTTTTCCTTTTCCCTTTTTTCCTTTCTCTCTCCCCTTGACTGTAGGAATGAGAGTGGGGGGGGCAGTGAAGGCGGGCGGGGCATTGGCCACTATGTTGGTGAAGGAGGGAGGGGGGGGGGCAGGGGGACGGGCCGAGATGCGAGCAGACAGGCCAGCAACTGACGCCTCGAGAGACGCTAAGTTGGCTGCAGAGGTAGGTGGAGGGGCTTGACGAGTCTGGGCAGCGAGTGCGTTTGCGATAGAGCATAACAGGGGGATGATAACCATTTCTCCCGCGGAGAACTGATTTATTTCAGTGGGGGATGGAAGGACCTTCAAGGCGAAGAGGGGGCGGAGGGTGTCCAGCAGGAGCGCGACGTTGTCCGGGTGAGAGGTTTTGAAAAGCCGTGTAATTTCTTCTTCTGGTTCTTCAGCATTGAAGAACATGGAGGCAGCGGGGTCGAGGGTGGGTATAGCGGAGGAAACGATGGGGGCGGGTGTAGGGCCCTAGAGGGGTAGGGCGTGGAGCGTGCAGAGTCCCTCCCCTGATGGCTGAGGGATCTAACGGAGGAGGGGCGGGGGGGGAGCAGGCGCGGTGGGAAGAGAGTGAGGGGGGAGATCCATGGTCCCAGGGCCAGATAGGATTACTGGGCTAGGCCACAGATATCTCTCCTAAGAGGTCTAAGGACCAAGGCGGGACGAGAGGGGAAAAGGTTGTGGGGGAAAAGATCTGACGATAAAGTGCGTGGTGTTGTATTTTCAAAGACGAGGTAAATAGTGGTTGCGAAGCATGACTAACTACATGTCTATCTCATCCTCCTAATATAGTTCTTCACGCTCAGCTATGAGTCACAACTGTGACTCCTACACACACGTAACATCCTATGACTCAAATGAGTCATTATGCAATAACAATATAACTATGAGTCGCAAGTGCGACTCATATGAAAACCTAACATCATATCACTCTAAATGAGTCATTCGTGTAACAATACCTATGACTCACAACCGTGAGTCATGTAAAACCTCATATGATCTTTAGAACAGATCATACGTACAAAATCAATAACATAAATCAATATAATAACCCATATAACAAATGAAACCCTTATGACTCGTACATGAGTCATAGTACGAAATAGCTAAGTCAGTTTAGAATTGTGACAATACCTCACCAGGTCCATCAGCCTGGTCTTTTGCTATAACAATCTGTGGTCTCAAAAAAATCTGTAGGTCTTAAAACAACTGTAACCTATAACGGTTATAGTATTAATTATATTATAGCCAAAATTAAATCCGTATTTATTGGTATATTAGTTCATATACTAAAAAAAGAATAAAAGTAAAATATGAGTAATCAGTTATGATTTTACTCACCTATGTTTATTCCTCAAAAATGCTAACAGTATAGCTATCAGGTATATCCTGTTTGTAGGCCCATGTGGGGGCATGTCTTGCATGGTTGTGTTTGCCATGCTTGCTTATTCTTGGGTAGAATGCAAGGCGGGGGAGTTTCTCAAACAGTAGATTGATGAGTATATCATAAGAAAACTGCAATGGCAACCTTACCTCCAGTCGCCCAGATAACAATAGCCAAAACCAGCCCTTGTTGATGGCTAGAGGGTATAGAGAAGGATACTGAATATGCTACTTCAACAGAATGACATTAGTTCTGATAAATCAAATAACTATAGCCTAATTGTGTTCTAATATACTATCCCAGTGGTTCTGGAGGACTAGGCTCCATACCAGATTTCTTACAAAAAGTATAACAATTTGGTCATGAGGCTGTGTATAATGCTTATAACTTGAAAAGGTATTACTCTACCTTCTATTTAAACTTTACAACCTTGGTTAAACTACATATTAGTAATAGTTTATATCCTTCAATAATTAATATCTAGTCATATAAAATGTTTAATTAAAATTCAGGAATTATAACTTCTATTTTTATTACCACAGTATGATATATTGAAAAGTAATTATACATGAAGTTGAGAGCCAGTTATATGTCTATAAGAGGAATATCTGATAAATACATGCTTCTTAAAGTCTTCTGATTCATAAACAAGGTCTTGCCTATATGCATCCATCATCTGAAAGACTTGCTGATTGTATTTCTATATTAATTTATCTGATACCGGTGCTAATGCCTTTGAAACAATACGAACCAGAGAAGAAAAAGTATATTCACAATTTGTTCTTGCATAAACGTTTGCACTTCTCCAAAAATATTTAATAAAGTTTAGCTCACAGTGAAATGAGAGATAGAAAATAACCTGGTGGCCTGCTGCCTCTAATGTTTCTTGTAATTTTCCTTTTCATGCTTGAAAGTTAGGTTGTGATGACAGGAGAGCTCTGGAACAGCAACTAGAATTTGTTACATATTTGGATAGTGGATTTAGTTTCCTCTGCCCAGGAGTCTCTCCAGGGATAGAACATTGAGTTGAGAGTTTCCTGTTAGTTGGCCATAAACCTCGCATCTGGAGAACAATTTTCAACTCCTTTAAACAACCATCTACCAGCATCATTTGCTGCACATGAACTCTAGATGGATTATCAGGTTTAGTAAACCAACCATCCCTCATTGGTACAGTATAGATTCTGTTGAAACCTTTGATTTATTTCATATGTTTATTTTACTTTAATCAAGTATAAGAATATACAATATTATCAATGTTATGGCTTTACCTGTACCCCAAGAACATTACTACAGCTCAGACATATATAACATATATTTTATTAAATATTTCATGATAATGATCAGAATTATCACATGTGTTTTTCTTTATAGTTTTCGGGATATTTCTCTGTCTTTATGTATACTTTGCAGTTCTTTTAACCAACAATTGTAAAGACCCTAAGGGTGCTGGATCTTACAGTAGACATAGTCTTATCCCATACCAGAGCCGAGGGGAGTTATGGTTAGGCTAGTCTAGAAACTCTACCAAAGGATTACTATGTGGACTAAGCAAATGGTAATGATTGGACTGCAGACTAGAAAGTTATACTGGGTAGGTAGGAAAAGTCTACACTGTGGGCTTCGGAAGGTCTCCAAGAGCCCCAGTGAGTTACCCTACCCAAGGTAGGTAGTTATCCTATCTTAGAAAGTATAGTTACCCTACCTTGGTAAGATGATTACCCTACTTTTGGACAGGAGTTACCCTACCTTGAGTGTGAAAGGTTACGCAAAGTTCTGGGGAAAGTCATAGGAATGTTTGTTATGCAAGATTATATAAGAGGTTCGAATATGGGCTCAATCGAGTAATCTGTTGTTGAGCTATGAACCAAAGAAAATCTTGTTTTTGATGAACATTGTAAAATCTGAGTTCAACACCCAGCTCTGGCCCTGATGTACAGGCAATTCATCATGGGCAAACGGAAGGGTAGTTGCTGGTTTACTAGTAAAAGCCTATAATTGAGGACTGTGGCATAAAACAATATACGTTGTTGCCGTCCAGTCGACAGGAAGCTATTTGCAGGATATATGAGGGAGCATGGGGTGATCGCATGGTTACATGAAAGGTTATTCTTGAGTGCATACGCCACTGATACTTATAGGCCTACAGTGATAGGTATGTAAGGTATACTGAAAGCCTGGGAGGCCTCCGGATAAGTGGTAGACCTTCGATTCCCGTATGTTCCTGAAAGACTGTAAGATGTCTGGAGGTTGTTAGGGAACTCTAGATCATAGTAGTCTTGCCTTGATAGATGTGCTTAACATCAGTGGTTATGGGTAGTGCCTGTACAAGCCAATAGCTTAAGTACCCCATCAGAGGAGTGTGTAGGCCTAGCTATCGTGTTGAAGACAGGAGAAGACAATTGACTTGCGGAGCATATTGATACCATTCAGTGGCAGTCTACCGGACTTGCATGGACGAATACATATGGAACAGTGAGCTCGATATTAGACTAGCTTATCAGTAACCTGTTGGTTTGCCACTATCAGGACAATGGTGTAAAGAGCTTTCTCCTGCAGCTGAATGCATGTATCAGAATGCTGCATGAAAACTTCACGCCGGATAATGAACTAGCAGAGCCAGCTGACATTCGGTAGAATTTTAGCCTGATGCCCAGAGAAGATGGGCATGCTCGCGATAGTGGTAAGCTTAAGAGTAATGGAGAGGAGCTGGCAATATAATTCTACTTAAGAATATACGAGACCTCTTCTCCTAAGACGATCAACTATCTCCTCAGGAACCTATTGAGTAAAGCTGCGGCTTAACGATATTAAGTTTCACTGTTAAGGTTTTCTCTCTTACATAGCTGTTCTTCATTTTGCATACGAAGAACGCTTTGATACGGCCGCATCCTTGGGATCCTTCTTTCCATAGAGAGCCCCTGTGTTATGGGTAACTAACTCAGAGCTCGGTAGAGTATGGTTAAGTATTAGGTTTTGATAACGGAGTATTCTAAGGAAGGCTTATAATGTAATCGCTAATACTCGGTTCGCTAGAACTACTAAGACTATGAAGTGTAGATAATAACTTATTATGTTGATAAGATCTCTTCTCTCTTGCTGTCTCTCCTATAGCTGAAGAGGAACTCTCATATTTATATCCTGCGTGAGTTTCTGCAGCTGGTACATCTAATACCTATACTAACTAAGTACCTCCACCATGACAGCCCATCTTTTGTCTTATCAATCTGAGTGTGAACACCTGTAGACCCTGAATACATTCCCCGCTTCTGGTCATTTGGCTAATATACTTTGTCATCCTGAGGGTCTGTAGGACTCCGCCAGTCTAAAGCTATCGATGCCTTTGCTCTATGAACTTAGTCTGAAATATGTTGCTCAAATGCAAACACACTAGTCATTCCTCTGGTATTGAGATGATCAGACTCAATATCTGACACCGGTGACAACACAGAGACTTGGCTGCATTATCTTCTTGTAGAGTTGGTAGGCTAAGTGCTCCATCGCTCCATTGATTTGCCTAGCGAGAATAACCTTGCACCTATGTCTCCTCAACTCCCGTCTGTTCTTGCGGGCCTATGACTTTTCGTAGTCCGCCAACGTGAAGGGTAATACCCTAATCTCATTCTGTGAGATTTTCTATCCATCCAGGTACTTTATGTATGGTACACTGAATTCCAGTAGTATGTACAGTGCTCACTACCACTCTCATATATCCTGCCAACAGCTTCCAGTTGGACGGACGGTGACGACCTATACGGTTTTACCGGGAAGCCGCCAATTCCGGGATTTTTTCTGACAGCAAGCAACTACACATGGTGCTGCAGGCGATGTCCAGGCCCATTATCAGGGCCAGAGAGGGGTGTTGGAACTGCATATGACTAACACCCCGTTACAACAATTATTTCTTTAGACTTACGGTTATATCCCTCAAACCCTTTTAGATTAAAATACATTATTTGGGATTTCCTTGGCAGAATCTCAGGGCCAAACGCGGTTACACTTAGGTTTCTACCTATATTTTCTCTATTATTTCTTAAGATGTACCGAGTTTATGCGGAGGATGCATCCCTGTATATATAGGAGCTACCGCCCATCTCGCTTAGGAGAATTAAGGACAAGTATTTCTACCAATCTTCCTTCATACCAAAATACCTCCTTGCCTAAACGTGCCTGCAATACACTTTTAGTATCGCGACGATATACTCTACATAGTCTATTAAGATTGTACCATTCATACAATTCAATAATTATACTATAGTAGATAGATAGAATAATACTGAAGAGAACAGTGTGTTTAGCATAATATTTCAAATCACATTTCACAATAGCTGATACGGGTATGTGCTACCTACTGACATCATATATCAATTGATTGTACTTTTGATACTCCAAGAGGAGAGATGTACACTTACAATCTTTCGTAAGGAATTTTCAAGGCAATTCCATGAGAAAAGCAATGTACATGTTTGTCTCAACAACTATTCAGTTAAAGTTCTGCGCAAACTTGATCAATGTACAATTCAGTGGTATATGGCTCTATCCACTTTTTATGCTAATATTAGTTTTGATTAGGCATCATAGTTCATGAATCAAAATACGTCCACGCTATGAGGAACTTGATTTGTCTGAGAAGGTAGCTTGAGAGGTAGAGAGCATGAATCCTCATAGGTATAAGATACCTCTCAGCCTTTCTCTCTTCTAATAAACTTCTTCTTTCATCCAACCCTAATATTATTACTTTATCAGAGAAAATGAAGGACGCATACGCACTTAGACACATATGCACACTTACACATATGCACAAAGTTGGCAACGAAGGCACGTACTCTTAACTATACCCGTAAGTCACCTTGTACTACAAACACCTTCAATCATATCCCCTCACTCTGAGCAAATACTCGATGGTTCTATTAAGATCTCCTTATCGATCTTCCTTATCTTATAACTTGCACCAGGCAATAATCGTTGTTATCTTATTCTTTTTATACTTCCATTGAAGTATGCTCAACTTTATATAATTATCTTACATTACGTCTCAGAAGTTGCACTCAACATCTACTTCCTTATAACGCTAACTAGTCTAAGACTATTGTGATGTTGTCTCATCTTCGTACTTAAGAACCTATAGTCACAGTCCTTATTTTGCAAGCATATGGCTTTGTAAAGAAAGAAAGAATCATTTGTTACATTGATCTTAAAGACAAGGAAATAACTTAGGTGGTTGCGTGAAGATCTATCCCCTAGAACCTTTTTTTTTTTTTTTAACTCATAGTTCTTATTTTAATTATCAGGACAAGATGTCGTATGAAGTGTAATCGCCTTCCATGCTCCGTCTCCGTTACAACCACAGTGATTGAAAAAACCACACCAAGTTTTCTGCCAAGACCAGCTCTCATTGGCCGGAAGGCTTTTCTCACAGCCTCGCTCTTTACCCCGCTCGGGTAAAACATTTTCTTCTCTTTTTTCTCTCAGTGTGTGCCCTGCCTACTATGTCAGGCCAACCTGCCCCTCCCGTCCCCCCAGGCCCAGGCCCCCAACGCACCGCTTCCTCTCGCAACAGCCTGAGGTCCAACCCCATTGGCTCTCGGGCCCCTACACCGGTCCTCGCCCCGTCTCAGGAAGATCAGTCAATCTGCCGCTCTGCTGCTGAGGCTGCTGAGTCACTACTTCTTGATCCCGCAACTTTTCCCACACTGTTCACGCCTCCCTCCTCCTCCGATGATCTTTCTGACGGTGAAAGACGCATCCTCCCGGTTCTTGCTGCCTTGGTCACCAAAGTTCACCTCCTCTCGTCGGAGATAACCCTCCTGAAATCCGGCGCCTCTCAGACCCCCGGTCCTCCTGCCTCTCAAGCGGACACTCTGATCACTGCTGCCCTCCGGGATTTGTCCTCCAAGGTCACCTCCCTGGCCGCACGTC
>QLOI01000504.1:0-31932 GCA_003313605.1 Tuber umbilicatum | reverse complement strand
AGTGAACACCTGTGCTTTCCCGAGTCTGTCTCGGACCTCATTCATTAACGGTAGAGGGTATCTATTCTCTACCGTTATCTTGTTTAGCCCACGGTAGTCTATACATAGCCGTAATGTGCCATCTGGTTTTGGTACAAAAAGGATAGGCGCAGCGGCAGGAGAGCTTGACCTCCTTAGCTTTCCCGTAGGAAGCATCTCATCGAGATACTCACGTAGGACCTTAAGCTCCTTTTCTGATAAGGGATAAATCGGTCCGAACGGCGGAGCTGTATCTAGAAGTAGCTCGCTCTTGTGATCATACTTCGAATGCTCCGGTAAGGATTCAATCCGCTGTTGGCTAAAGATACCCCCAAAGTCCTTATACTCTGGTAGGAGCTTTAGCCTAATATCTCCCCCGTCCTCATCGGTGAACTGTGCCATCCCTAAGAGGTAAATTGAACTAGCATCTTCAGCTAACATTTCCTCTTCGGTTATAAATTGTAGACGTCATTTGGGGCCTAAACAATGTGCCTTACAATACTCTGATCTCCACGTCAGAATACCTTGTTTCCAGCCAATATCTGGTTTACGGTCTTATAACCACGACATTGGTAAATATCCATCAAACTTTGAGTTGCCCATGTCGGCGACCTCAAATCGCATCTTATTCACGTGGTCTGCAATGTGCATTTTCACCTCCTTGGTGTAGTAGATACCTGATCCGGGTTTTTGATTTCCACTCGCATCTGAGATTGGACAAGATACCGTTCGCCGCACACATGGCATCTTGGTTTCCTTAACCCAGCGAGTACTAAGGACTGGGCCTCTAGCACCGCTATCTAGCAAGAGTGTAGCCTCTGCAGTACTCTTCCTTGCTCCAAGTTTCCATTGAAGTCGTACCTTAACACGGATAGACTTAGTATGTGTTGGAGGGTCTTGTACCCTCAATCGCTTTGTAGGTCTCAACTCATTAACCATTTTGATGGTAGTATCCCTTGCCTTTCGACACAAGGGCGGCCACAACGGGTCGTGAAATTTCAATAATATAAATGGCTAGAGATGTTTACTATCACGCCTGCATGATTTTGGGTATTAAACCCTCCTCAGGTAAACTGGAAATCAACTTTGATTGCTTAATCAAGTCCTGCTTGACGTAGTAAACTTTTAAGAATAAAGACAATACATAACCATGGAAACTCTCCTAGCAACATGAACCCATAAGGAAAACCAATAACCTTGATTAGAAAAGGAAAACCCATCACAAAAGAAATAAAGAAACGCGACCCAGAACAACTAACATGACCATGACTCCTCCCGGATTCTCGCCTTGTTCCCGGTAATCCAATGACCAGCCCCTTCCTTCATCTAGAGGCTCATAAGTTTCTTGTAATTTCGTTTACTCTTGATGACAGACTTACCTTAGTCCGATTCCTCCGTATCAACCTCCATAATCTGTGGGGAGGTTTGACGTACTACGAGGAGTTTCTTATCGCCAGCTGAAGAAGGAGCAGCTTCAATGCGTTTGACCTTGCCAGCCTGTGCCTCTAGAAGACCTGCCTCGTTAGCCGACCGCTTATTCTTTCCCTTTGCTGAATGAACAACAGGGGAAAACGAGGTGCATTTCCGCCAGAAGTGGCCAGGCTGCCCGCATTTAGAGCACTGCCCAGACTTGCGCCGCTTTTCAGTTAGGTTATCCGGAATGCCCTTATGAGCGATGGCATACCCGGATTCTCCAATCTTAGGGGACTTAATTGTCTGGGAGGGTTGGGATTTTGACTTACCCGAACCCTTGTCCTTTTTCCGCTGCTTCTTTGAGGAAGAGCCCTTATCACGGGCCTTGTCATTGCTTGAACTGCCATGGTCTTTGGCAACCGTTTTGCCAAAGTTAGCGTTGTCTTGAAGGGTATGGCCAACTTTACGCAGTAGATCGATATATGCACCGGCTTCGGTAGGATGTGATTGCTTTAACGCCCATGCGTTTCGCAACTCAGAAGTAATCCCTCTCCGAACCTTATCTATTATTTGCTTTGAATCGGTGTATTCGAGGCTGGCCGCGAGGACAACCACTTTATCGAGGTACTTGTCAACCTTCCCAGGCTTCATAGACAAACGCATCCATTCAACAAGGTTGCGATCATGATCTTCATGCCCACCAAAACTGGTTTCAAGCCGAGCGCGGAATCCTGCCCAGGTTCGCAGCTCATTATCTGGGTTGAAGATGATACCCATCCGCAACGCTTCAACCTCACTGATGTAACGATGGATACCTAGATACCAGTTCTGGGCCGCATTCTCCAAGAGTGGAACGACCAAGCCAATCTTATCCATATCGTCCAAACCGGACTTCTTGAAATAAGTGAATTGAACTTCGACGTCGGTGAGAAACCGTTTGGTGTCGGTAGTGTCTTCTTTGAAAGCCGTTATGTTACTTAACTTTTCCGGCTTCTTTGGCCTTACCGAAGTAGAGGGCCCACTGGTGTTACGAGAGGATTGCCCACTCGTTCTTCCAATAAAGGCAGCTAACCTAGCCACCCGACGGTCATATCTCTTATTCTTGTCCTCATTCTGGTTGGGCTTTCGCCGTCCCAAGAATGGTGTAAGATCAGGTAGGGAGTCGGCATCATCGTCAGAGCTATCGGAGGAACTGGAATCACCCGGATTCCCCTCGGCGCCGACATTTCCACCCGGTGGGGGAGCATTCCCCCCACCATTGACACCAGTATTTCTACTGTGGGTCTCCCCAGGGCGATTGTATCCATCAAAGGATTCCTCATCACCCCCCTGACCTCCAGCTTGGGTATTACCCCCTGGAGGTTGTTCAGGGTTCTCGGGTGGGGGAGGAGGTATCCGGGTACTAGGCGTATCATTCGCCGTGCCCATACCTAAACCCAACAGATATTCCAGAAAGGCCTCGCACGAATCAGGAGTCCTCGGTGGTCCCACATGTCCTCTTCGCCTATAAAACCGACACTAGGGTGGTCTTGGTTGAGGAGGTGGGGCCGGGAGCTGAGGTGCGGGGGTTTCTGAAGAGTGATCTGGGCGTACCACAGGCTCATCACGACGCCTGGTACAAGGAAAGTGATGCCGATACCGAACGCGGCCCTCCGGTGAAAGGTGATCTATGCGACATTGACGTTCACATGGACCTGTTCTTGGTGTTGCTTGCCGATAACCAGCAAAATCACCGCAGGTGTGTGGTCGCTCCGGAGTAAAGGCCGGATATACCTCTACCGACCGTGGTGGAGGGAACAGAGCCCCGCCCGTTGAGCCGAACAGGCCCACTCCGATCGGCTTGACTGGCGCCGCAGGAGTCGGTGGTGGAGGTGCCCAAGTGGGCTTCGGTGTGATCGGTGATGGTGCATCATCACTTCCAGGAGCTGGAGGGGGAATAACTTGGACGGTATGGTTCGTCTTTGGAGCACGTGGCTTCGGTGTATTACCACCATTTACCGGCAAAGTCTTTCGCTATTTCTCGACCCCGGAGGGCTTTGAACCCAAAGCCGGACTGGGAGTTCTGGTGGAGCTATTCCTAGTCATGGTCAACGATAAAGCTACCGCCACTTTCTCGACAAAGGGGTGAAGTGAGGGCTCAGCCGAGAGTGCCCTTTGACTCTGGCCTGAAGCCAAGATTACCCCTGCCTCCGTTAACATCCCTTGATATTCCGGGTCCTGAAGAATCTGCGTCAAAAGCTCCGCGAAGTGTAACCTTGGTTCCTGCGGCATCGGAGGTGCGACAGTCATGATGACATCGTTTTGCGTATCTATCTGGTGACCTTCCGTGACTGCCCGCTCTAAGGCATGGACCCTATTGTTAATGGCTTGCTGGTTGACAACCAGTTGCTTGAAGCACCTCTGTTGTCCTCGAATCCAGTTGGCTGCCGCATCAACAATTTCTTCCTGAAAGATTCGCGGAGATTCATCGTTCCAGTATCGCATCTGAGTTTCCGCCGCTTTGATCTGTTGGCCTACTTCATGAAGAATGTAAGGCTCGATGAACTGTCGGGTAAACTCTGCGAACGTGAACTCCTCAGGGCAATCAGCAGTAGATCCAGCCTTAAGAGGGGGTGTGTAAAGGAGTGGAATAAACGATCTGGGTCCGCAACGACAACATCCCAACATTCTTCGGGAATGTCAATTGGGGCCGCCTCGATAAGTGTGGGTATAGCAGGCCATTCAAGACCACGGAGGTCTGCGAAAACCGCCGCTCGTAAACGGAGGTCATTGGCCTGCTGTGCAGCACGGTCAACACTACCAAGGTTGGCAGACATCTTCGTTTCCACAAGATGCTTCTTGTACCAGACAAGCGACTCCTGCTTGGAAGATGTTTTCATTAATGGTCAATCAATTAATCAGGAGAGCATGAGTTAAGCGAGAAGTTCGCTTAACGATATACTGTAACGGGAGCTCCCTGTGTGATGATGGATCCCAAGGATGCGGCCGTACGGAAGCTTTCTTCGTACGCAAAATGAAGAACAAATATGTAAGAGAGAAAACCTTAACCGTGAAACTTAATATCGTTAAGCTGCAGCTTTACTCAATAAGTTCTCGAGAGGATAGTTGATTGTCTTAGGAGAAGAGGTCACGCATATACTTAAGTAGAATTATATTGCCAGCTCCTCTCCATCACTCCTAAGCTCACCACCATCGCGAGCATGCCCATCTCCTCTGGGCCTCGGGATAACATTCTGCCGAATGTTCGCCGGCTCTGCTAGTTCATTATCCGACGTGAAGTGTTCATACAGTATCCTGATACATGCAATCAACTGCAGGAGAAAACTCTTCATATCGCTGTCCTGTTAGTGGCGAACTAACAGGTTACTGATAAGCTAGTCTAATATCGAACTCACTGTCCCATTCGTATTCGTCTATGCAAGTCTCGTAGACAACCATTTCGTTTGACAAGTCTATCGTCTTCTACTGTCTTCGGCACGATAGCTTGGTCTACGGACTCCCGTGATGAGTCACTTAAGCCATTGGCATATACAGGCGCTACCTGTAGCCACTGACGATAAATACCTCGAACAAGACAAGACTACTACGATCTAGAGCTCGCCAACAACCTCCAGGTATCTTACAGCCTTTCGGAGACATACGGGAGTCGAAAGTCTACCACTTAACCGGAGGCCTCCAGGGCTTCCGGTATACCTTACTTACCTACCACCGTAGGCTTATAAGGATCGGTGGTGCATGCATTCGAGAATCACTTCTCATGTAACCATTCGATCGCCCCCTGTCCCCTCATATATCCTGCGAACAGCTTCCGGTCGGAAGGACGGCGACAACGTATACGGTATTACGCCGCCGTCTTCAATCATAGGCTTTTATTAGTAAACCAGCAACTTCCCTACAGTTGGCTCATGACGCATTGTCTGTACATCGGGGCCAGAGGAGGGTGTTGGACTCAGATTTCTCAATGTTCGCCCAAGGTAAGATTTTCTCAGGTTCGTAGCCAAACAACGGATTACCCGTTTGAGCCGAGATTCGAACCTCCGCTATAATCTTGCGTAACAAACACTCCTATGACTTTCGCCGAAACTTCGCGTACCCTTTTACGCTCAAGGTAGGGTAACTCCTATACAAAAGTAGGGTAACCTGTTTTCCAAGGTAGGGTAACTATACTCCCTAAGGTAGGGTAACTACCTGCCTTATGTAGGGTAACTCGCCGGAACTCTCGGAGACCTTCCGAACTCGCAGCATAGACTTCCCTACCTACCCTGTATACCTTTTCTCGTTCGCAGTCTAAGCATTACCATTTGCTTATTCCACTTGGTAACCCTTTGATAAAGTTACCTTACTAGCCTAACCGTAACCCTTCCGGGCTCCGGCATGGGATAAGACTAAGTCTACTGTAAGATCCAGCAGGGTCGTTACACTATTATACTTCGTCTTCCTGTGGGTGTGCCAGACTCCGCCAGACGGAGGTTAAAGATGCCTCTGCCATATTGACCTAGTTTGAAATATGCTGCCCAAATACGAACGTACCAGTCGTTCCTCTGGTATTGAGATGATCAGTCTCGACGTGAGCTGTTGGTAACCATGCAGAGGCATGACTGCATCATCTTTACGTAGAGTTAGTAGGCAGAGTACACCCTTGCTTTTTTAATTTGCCTAGTGAGATGTACTTACAGCTACGTCTCTTCCACTCTCGTCCATTCTTGCGAACCTATGACTAATTAATGTTGCTCAATGTGCACTGCAAAGTCTTAATATAGTTCTGTGAACTTTTCCGCTCATCCAGGTACGGTTTGTATGATACCTTGGATTTCAGTTGTATGAGCTGTGGTCACTACCACTTTCATAGATGCTGCCAACGGCTTCCGGTCGGACAGAGGGCGACAACATATGCAGTGATATTGGGCGGCCTCCCATTTGCTGATTTTTGCTGATAACAAGCAACTACGTGGGATGCTGCAGACAACATACCGGCCCTTTATCAGGACCAGAGTGGGGTTTTCGCAATTCACGTTGCTAACAGTACGGCTACCAAGATAAGACTAAGATGATCTAGAGTTCGCTAACAGCATCGCTACAAGTTACAGTCTTCCGGGATCATGTAGAAGTTGAAGGTCTACCACGCAATCGTAGGCCTCCCTGTCATCCTGTATACCTTTTATAGCTACCACAGTAGGCTTAGAGGTATCAGTGGCGTATGCAATCCAGAATAACATTTCGTGTAACCAGTTGATCACTACATGCCCCCTCACTTATCTCACAACCAGCTTCTGGTCAACCGCAACGTGACAATGTATCTAGTTTTACGCTATAGTCTTCACTCATCTGCTTTTACTAGTAAACAAGCAACCATCCTTCAGGCAGCCTGTGATGAATAGTCACTACATTGTAGCCAGATGGGCGTGTTGGACTCTAATATTTCAATCATCTCTATCCACAAGATTTTGTTAAGTTTGTACTCAACAATGGATTACCTGATCGAGTCCATACTTCAATCTCCAATCTGGTCTTGTGTAATAAACCTTAATCTAATCCTATTCACAACATCGGGTAACTCTTTATGCTCATTGTAGGGTAACTCCTAATCAACAGTAGAGTAGCCACCCATCTTAGATAGGCTAACTACCCACCTTAGGTAGGTTAACATTATGCAGTTCTCAGAGACTTTTGCAACTCCCAGTGGAGACCATTCCCCACCTACACAGTATATCTTCTTAGTTTACAGCCCAAGCATTACCAGTTACTTAGTCCCTATAGTAATTCGTAGTAGCGTTCCCAGACCAGTCTAACCATAACTCTTCCGTGTTCTACCATGGGATAAGAGTATGTCAACTGCAAGATCATGCTGGGTTGTTTCTAATTCTATGAGTTAAATTGAACAACTAAATATAAATAAATAAATCATGATTAATCCTTACAGCGGGTTGCTCAATTAAGAATCAGGAAAATCTAGCATCGAAATTAGTATTGTGCCATCTGAGAGCCTGAATTCACAGAATGATAGATACTGCATCGGTGATCCTTCCTGGACTTGGTGTAATGACCCTGCTGAATCATACAGTAGACTTAGTCTTATCCCATGCGGGAGCCCGGAAGGGATACGGTTAGGGTAGTCAAGTAACTCTATCAAAGAGTTCGCGGGTGGACTAAGCAAATGGTAATGCTTAGACTGCGAACGAGAAAAGGTATACCAGGTAGGTAGGGAAAGTCTACGCGGTGAGTTTGGAAGGTCTCCGAGAGTTCCCGCGAGTTACACTACCCTGGCAAAGAGGTTACCCTACTTTTGGATAGGAATTACCCTACCTTGAGCAGAAAAGGTTACGCAAAGATTTGGGAAAAATCATAGGATTGTTTGTTACGCAAGATTATATAAGAGGTTCAAATCTGGGCTCAATCGGGTAATCCGTTGTTAGGCTACGAACCTGAGAAAATCTCACCTTTGGCGCTCATTGAGAAATCTGAGTCCAACACCTCGCTCTGGCCCCGATGTACAGACAACCCGTCATGGGCCGACTCCAGGGAAGTTGCTGGTTTAGTAGTAAAAGCCTATGATTAAAGACGGCGGCATAATACCGTATACGTTGTGACCGTCCTTCAGACCGGAAGTTGTTCGCAGGATATATGAGGGGGCATGGGGCAACCGAATGGTTACACAAGATGTGATTCTCGAGTGCATACACTACTGATCCTTATGGGCCTTCGGTGGTAGGTATGTAAGATATACCGGAAGCCCAGGAGGCCTCTGGTTAAGTGGTAGACCTTCGACTCCTGTATGTTTCCGAAAGACTATCAGATGTCGGGAGGTTGTTAGCGAGCTCTAGATCGTAGTAGTCTTATCTTGATTGGAATGTTTATCATCAGTTGCTACGGGTAGCGCCTGTATAAGCCAATGGCTTAAGTGTCTTATCACTGGAGTCCGTAGACCAAGATATCGTGTCGAAGACTGTAGAAGACAATAGACTTGTCAAACGTAATGGCACCACTGAATGCTTGTCTACGAGACTTGCACAGACAAATACGAATGGAACAGTGAGTTCGATATTAGACTAGCTTATCATTAACCTGTTAGTTCGCCACTAACAGGACAGGGACATGAAGAGTTTTCTCCTGCAGCTGATTGTATGTATCAGGGTACTGCTTGAGCACTTCACGTCGGATAATGTACTAGCAGAGCCGGCTGACATTCGGCAGAGTGTTAGCCTGAGGCCCCGAGGAGATGGGCATGCTCGCGATGGTGGTGAGCTTAGTAGTGATGGAGAGGAGCTGGCAATATGATTCTACTTAAGTATATGCGAGACCTCTTCTCCTAAGACGATCAACTACCCTCTCGTGAACTTATTGAGTAAAGCTGCGGCTTAACGATATTAAGTTTCACTGTTAAGGTTTTCTCACTTACCTATTTGTTCTTCACTTTGCGTACGAAGAAAGCTTCAGTCCGGCTGCATCCTTGGGATCCATCTTCCTACTGGGAGCCCCCATCACACTAGGGAGACTCTAGAAATTTAGATTAACTCAAGCACTATGAGCTTGTTAGAAGATTATAGAACACAGAAAGAAGGGCAAGCGGTACAAGATTTTGTCAAATCATAACCCTTGATATTGTAGTTTACAGCCATTCCAACTCCAAGACCAGATACCCAAACCCAGCAGCAGGAACTAAAAGTACCGGTACTGTTTGTAAGCAGTCTTGTTACATCATACTACCTAAACTCTGCTTCGGTTATACCGTTATTGGTATTATAGTACACCTCTATTACTAGTAGGAGTTTGTAAAATTTAAGCACGCCAACTCAGCATTAATTACAAGCAGATCAAATATTATTGTTTCAGTTTAGCTAGCAATTAAGATCTAGATTGAAGAGGGGACAAAGGACTAGGTCCCTTATATAGATATGTTGCAGGATCCAGTCACCTTGACCAAGTAGGTCAATCTGTATTGGATCAATGTGGTCAGTAAGTTAGGTTTGTTAAACTTCTTTGATTCTACCAGATCCTATACTAATCAGGTTGTTTCTATAAATTCCTTCCGCACAATTGATTGAAGGACTAAATCAGGAACCAACTTAATGACAATAGAATATTTACGAACTTCATTCAACTTTCACCACCCTGTCCTTTAGCACAGCAAGATATACATAATACCAGTAGCTACATGTGTAAGACTGAAGAGTTAATAGATGGACCCAGAACAGTACAATACTTTAAGGACCAAGATAATTGTGATTATATTCCTATTGGTTATGTGATAAGAACTGCAAAATGTTAACCACTACTTTGCTTGATTAGTTGGGACTAATGTGATTTTAGAATAATTACATAGCTTTTACGAAGTTATATCTTATTGCCAAGCAATAAAGAACCAATAACCGTGATACCATAAGATATGATATTAGCTGGATTGTGGAGATATGAGTTCTCACAATTTTCCTCTGTAGCAATCCTAGCTAGTAGCTTGGGTTCAGATTAAATTAGATTGCGATATAACTTTTATGTAGTAACCTCAGAGAAAATTGAATGAATCTTTCGACCACTGCAGTTTCTTCAAATATCACTCCAGGACCTTATTTAACCGAACTTGTTATTGTTGCAAGTTTTAATTCTCTTCAGATGTTTATTTTACTAGTATAATATGGTGTACCCATATACTTGGTAAGTTATTTGGCTTTACCTATACCCCAAGAACCTTACTACAGCTAAGACATATATGGCTGATATTTCATTGAATAATGCATGATAACGATTAAAATTATCGCGTCTGTTTTTCTTTTTCATTTTTACGATATTTCTGTATTTTTAGGTATACTTTGCGGTTCTTTTAACTGCCAATTATCTCCTTGGAATTACAGTTATATCCCTCACACCCGTTTAGAGTAATGAACAAGTTTTTGGATTTTCTGGGCAGATTCTCAGGGTCAAATGCATTCACGCTTTTGTTTCTTCCTATGGTTTCGCTATTATTTCTTAAGATACACAGAGTATATGACGTGCATACAAACCTATATGTATTGGAGCTACCGTCCACTTCACTTAGGAGAATTAAGGAGGAGAATCGCTACCAACTTCCTTTATAGTACCAAATACTTCCTGGCTTAAATGTGCGCGCAATAAACTTTTAGTATCGTAACTGTATATTCTATAGAGTCTATTAATAGCTTACTATTCAAACAATTCAATAGTTATTCATATATAATTACATTTAGATAGTTCGCAAGACTTCAGAAAATTTCAAGCATCCTCTGCAAATGAGGAAGCAGAGATTTCATATGATGATAACTTGAAAAAATATTTTTGGTAAAGATAACCAGCATCACAGAATTGTACTAAAGTTGCAAACTTATTGAATAACGTGAATATTTTTCTTTTACTACTAACAGCCAGTTACCCTGCAATTCACTATGCGCATATAGTTTATAACTAACTATGAATAAAGTCCAAAAAAATATACAAGTGCGTATATGTAATTAAAATACCAGAATACCAGAAGTAATATTAGGCACCAGGAATTGGAATTAGTCAATTCTATACTTTACTTAATAGTCTCAATTTTGAATTGAATTGAAATGGAGTTTTTTTTGGTTTAAGGGGTACATAAAATAGACATCAATAGCGCTAGCTAAGATACCAAAACAACCCCCACCCCAGACCAGGACCACAACAGCCAAGCAGAAAACACCTAAGTAATGCACAACAAAGGGGTGGAAAAACAGCTCCCATCACGCATCAATCCCATGTACATATGAACCAAACACCTCTACACTCAAGTAATATAGAAATATTCAGTAGCAACAGTGAACCAAAAACCAAAACAAACTAAAACAACATGAGAAAGAAACACCTCCCAACCAAAATACAGCCCCTTAAGCTGAGGCAATGGGCACACCAAGAGTTCAGAATGCCTAACCAAGGAATACAGAGGCGGCACCAGTTGGAGTTAATGTACCCGTGCGCCTGCCCAGTAGAGGCGAAACTAGAGGGGAGGAACCCGAATCGACAGTAGTATCGTAGCTGTGGAGGGTGTGTGGTACCAGTGGGATATCCCCAGAGGTCCTCCCGTAACAAACGAAAGTGCAGGAAGTAAAGTGCCATCTAGGGATAGTGGGACAGTAGTGTTTCAGCCAACGAGTGAAGTGATGGGACTGCTTGCCATCAGGGGGGCAGGTTTGGTAATAGGATATCAGCTGATCAAATCCTGATTGGAAGAGTAGAGGCCCAATCCAGGAGATCACACGACTGTCATAATTGTATTTGCATCTGTACTAGGCCGTCTCTAGTATCAATATAGGAGGTGTCTTACCGCATCTATCTTGTAGTGCATTGATTCTCTAGGAGATAGCGTCACTTAATGGATGGTATACCACCACCATACTATAAAGATGGGAGAGTGGGAAAATTGACCGAAGCCTGCTGGAGAACCAGATCCAATGGCCCTAAGACCATAAGGGAGAAGAAATCCAAAGATTCCTTACAGCAAATGGTAATCCCAGCCCTCTTCTCAGTGGAAAACTGTAAAAGCCGACCATGCAAATGCTAAGTGAGGTGCAAGGCAACAGCGGAGCAGGGAGGCCAACATCATAATGAGAGGCTAGAGGGGACGATGGGAGACAACAAGGCCATCTAGGGGCCTGAAAGTACAACAGCGAGTAGGTAATAGGAAGCCCAGTAGTCACAAGAGATAGAGATGATAAATTCCTCTCTGTCCCGAGGGGGAGAGAACAGGAGAAAAGTAGTGATATTTCTCTCCGTATTGAGGTGTTTCCAATTAGGAATTAATTTCAAGTGAGAGGAAAATAAGAGTCGCGGAGGTTGTCACATTGTAGTTTGAATTGAATTGAAATCAAGTTTATATTTTGTTTAAGCGGTACAAATAACAAACATATGCAGCGCTAGCTAAGATGCTAAAACAAACACCACCGTGGACCAGGACCACAACAGCCAATCAGAAAACACCTAAGCGACACACACCAAGTGGGCGAAAAAACAGCTCCCATGACGCATCCAACGTGTATACAGACAAACCAATACGCTCCACAGACAAACAACTTAAAGAAATCCCCTGGCAACAGTGAACTGACACCAAAGAAAACTGAACAACATAGGAAAGAACCACCTTCCAACCAAAATACAACCCTCTAACCTAAGTCCATGGGTGCACAAAGAGCCCAGAACGCCAAACCTTGGCACCAGAATGGCGCCAGCGGAGGCACTAAATTGAGTAAATGTACCGCCGGCCAGCCGAGTAGCGAAGAAACGAGAGGGGAAGAACCCCAATCCGCTGAAGTATAGCAACCGTTGAGGGTGTGTGGCACCAGTGGGATATCCCCAGAGGTCCTCCGCAAATGAACGATAGTGGAGACAGTATGGTGCCTGCTGGGGGCAGTAAGGTGCCAGCTAGAGATAGTGGGGCAGTAGGGTGCCTGCCAAGAAGTGAAGTAATGACACAGCGTGCCATCAGGTGGAGAGGTGTGGTGGTAGGGTACCAGCCAATCCAACCGTGGTTGAGAGATAGGAGGACTAATCCAGGAGACCACACCACTGTCAAAATCGTGTTCGTGTCTGTACTAGGATGTCTCCATAATCAATCCAGCACGTGTCTTACCGCCTCTCTCTTGTAGTCACATTATTCACGGAGAGATAGCCTCGCTCAGTGGATGGGATACTACCACCATGCTGTAAAGAGGGGAGAGTGGGGAAATCGACCGAGGCCTGCTAGAAGACCAGACCCTACGAGAAACCATGAGGCCAGAGAGAAAAGAAATCCTAAAATCCCTTATGGAGAACTGTAGTTGTTAGACATATGCAATTCCAACACCCCCTTCTGGCCCCGATGTAGGGCCTGGACGTCACCTGCAGTGTGTTGTGAAGTAGCTCGTTACCAGCAAAAATTACCGAATTGGCAGCTTCCCTGTAACACCCTATACGTTGTCGCCGTCTGTCCGACCAGCAGTTGTTCGCAGGATATATGAGAGGGGTAGAGTGCAGTGCTCATAGAACTGGAATCCAGCATATGAAATAAATGGTATCTGGGTGAGCAGAAAAGCCTACTGATTCAGAAAATAGTAATGCTCCACGTTGGCCAATGCCGAATAGTCACAGGTCTGGAAGAACGGGGGGGAGTTAAGGAGATGCAGCTGCAAGCCCATTCTTGATAGGCAAATCAAAGAAGCGATGGAGCACTAAGCCTACCAACTCTATGTGAAGACAATGCAGTCATGCCTCTGTGTTGTCACCGTTGTCTGATATCGAGTCTGATCATCTCGGTAATAGAGGAACGACTGGAATGTTCGCAAATTGTGCAGCATACTCAGACTAAGTTCATATGGCAAAGGCATTGTTTACTTTTGACTGGCGGAGTCTCCCACACTCTTAGGAAGACGAAGTACAATAACCTGAATGACCACAAGTTGGAAATTATTAAGGGTTTATGAGTGCTCACACTTAGGATTGATAAGACGAAAAGACTAGATAAACAAAAAAAAAAACTAGGAAATTGAAAGCAGAGCATGTCTGTTGTAATAGCATTCTTTACAAAGTGCAAAGCCACGGCCAGGGCCGCGGCATCCATCCCAGGTATGTGGTGGTAGTACACCCTTCCGATTCATACTGCGCAGTATAAACCGACATTGTGCACACCCAACTGGTGTCTCTCGCATGCGGGTGAAGTGGTGGTCGACCAGGGGGCCAGTGGGAGGGGGAAGCCTAGTCTTTTTCCGTTGCTTGCTATAATGAGTAGTACTGGTCTTGGAAGTGTAATACGCTTTTCTAGGCTTTCGGGTATTCTGAGGGGAGGTGTATTTTGCAAGTAGTAATTCGGCTAGTGTTTGTCGTAAGGTGCGAGAACATTCATGATAGGCAGAGGAAGGAGAGAGTTGCCGGGCTAAGATGTAGGAGTTAATCACTGTAGTGTCCAGTAGCTAATAAAAAATCCGCGGCCAGTTCTGAAGACATTTCAGCTGGGTGAAGTAATAACTGCAGTACTGGTCTGCCATGTTTACTCCAACCTTATACTAGTTATAATCATTGGTGATTACTGGAATTGGAACCTTGGCTCTCTCGCGAGTCCCAAATACCCGTCCAATTGTAGGAACATTACTGCTACTAAGGCGTGGTTTCTTTCACTCAGAAATAACTCTATCCTCAAGGCTATGACTAGTAGAAAGAAAGTGAACAGCCCTGTTGTCTTGCCATTGAATAGCCAGAATAGTACCATTAGGGCAGGCTGAACCTTCAGAAACCTCATTCCATGGTATGTTAGGGTGCTTGTCATCAAGGTGGAGAGGATATGCTTTGCTGTTTCCTCGTGCAGTTCCACAAGCACCTACTCCTACCTCCCTTAGCCTCTCAAATAGTGCAATTGATGGAAAGGAGTTATCCATGTATATATTGAAGTGAAGGCCGGACTGGTATGAGAAGGCTGCTGCTAGCTGAAATACCGCTGACCTGGTAGGAGTAAGCCCTTCTTGAGGAACCAGTTCAGCAAATGATTCAGACCGGGAAGCGAACATCCAGTTATAGGTGTAGCCCAGATCACATGAGGCAAACACCTTATAACGTTCCTTAATCGGCTTACTCGGCATTCGATATGTGTGATGGCTACGGCCCCCGAAGTGTATCATCACCTCATCTACCGTGACATTGGAGGAAGGGCGAAAGTATTGTTGACATCTTGTCCGAAATAGGCTATTTAAAGTCTTAAATTTATGATACCAATGTGATCGAGAAAGGGTTTGCTTTGGATCATAAATATGGAGATAGTGTTTTATCTTACTAAAGCGCTTAAGCGACAAAACTCGAAGACTCGTATCCCCTCCCTTATACCTCCAAAACCTCTGACTTCCCATGCCTCTGCGGGCCCCCATATGGATTTAGAGTCTGCTAAATACTCTTATCTCATTCCCAGTCACTGACTTCCATCGTCGCTTACCTTCGGCTCCTGTACCTCTCTCCTCCACATACCTATTTGTTCCAACCACCAGCAGTTCACTAGTTTCCTCATGCCAAAATAGCTCAAAGATTTGAACTATGCTGATAGGCCCTACCAAGGGTAACAGTGGCTTGCCCTTGTGGTCGATTCGTGGGCCACGAGGCGTATAGGGAGTATGTGCAATCGGTTCATATTTACCGGATCGATTGACTTGGAGGCTTTCCACTCGAGTCACATCCTCCTCGTCAATACTTGGCTTGCTGGCTGCTCTCCTCCTCTTCACTACTTCCTTCTGCATACTTGACTTCTTTGGCAGCTGGGAATTGCCAGAACTGGGCGTTAAGGGTGCTCGTGCTTGCTTTGTATTCAGCATCGCATATGTATCTCAAGACCGGCGACGAGAGTTGCGGTTGTTGTGCCACCACACTGCTGCACCCTTTCTAGCATAGTGTCATCCCAACTAGGAAATGATGTGCGATTGACGATTTTTGACTGTTTCAGACCGCCCAAGGGATAGGACAACGCACCAGGATGTACTATGTAGTACCCTATCCTGGGCATTGTCCGATTCCTTAGCTCCCACACAAGGTCAGGCATACCAACAGCGTTGCAAAACCGGTGTCTGTGTTTGGTTGTCTCCCACAATGACTGCCAAGGCCTATGCGAATTCTGTACCCTAACCCAAGAACCCCGCCTCTGTCGCAATCAACTTACCCTGGACTGGAATCGTGGCTCAACACAAAGAACGACCCACACAATAATAACATCCAATCTGGAAAGTCCTTCTAAATTCACGAAGCGGGCTATCACCAACCCCATAGCGAGCCAAATGCCTCCCAAAAGGCAAGTCGAAAATTTAAAAAAGGCTGCTGGAAACGCGAAAAAGGCAGCAGCAGCTGCTACGAAGGCTGATGCCGAAAATTCGCGAATGGCGGCGGAGGAGGCCCAAGAATGGGAGAAGGGTGCTAAGAGTAACGCCAAGAGGTGAGTCCACTGCGCAGTACATTTCTACCATCTGCTACTTACCTTTTACCATCAGAGTGGCAGCCGAGACCAAGAAGCGCGATGCGGTCGCCAAGAAGGCTGCTGCGGCTGCAGCACTAGCAGAGGAGGAGGCAGCACTTCCTTCAAAACCCAAGGCCGCGCGAGTAGGCCCAGCCAAGCGAACCAGAGGGATTGACTCTGCCCTGGGATCTCTAAACGCTAGCAATGTTGACGACGCCCTCGATGCATTGACTCTAGCCACAGGTGCCGAAAAAGGCTCCATCGACAGGCATCCTGAAAGACGCTACAAAGCTGCATACGCCGCGTATGAGGAGCGCAGATTACCCGAGGTTCGCGAGGAGCACAGGGGGCTTAGACTTGGTCAGATGAAGGAGCTGATCAAGAAGGAGTTTGAGAAGAGCGGGGAGAACCCATTCAACCAGGTTGGCAACGTGCGCTACGACGCAACTAAGGATGAGATTGCGCTTGCAAAAAAGACTGAGGTAGAAAATATCGAGGCCAGGCTTGGTGGGAGGTAGCAGTACTTTTTCCTTTCCATGCTCTTTTGTCCGGTGTTTGATCATGATCGGTGGGAGGTGGGCTTCATTGTGGTTGGAATGGGACACCTGGGCTTATGATTTACTGTGGGCTCCGTATCTCGGTAAACTTTCTTACCCTAGCTTGGCTGAAGCTTTGGCATACCATTGTTCGGACCTTTGTCTTTTTATTTGCCCCCCCCGTCAATCAAAATAATTTATCTTCCCGAGTTTCGTGATATCCTTTGTTCGGTTGAGCCACTAGCAGAGTCGGTTCAGTTGTTTAAACTATATATTGAGGCTTGCGAAACGAGTGGTGAGGTTACCTTAGTTGGTACCCTCTCAGGATGTCAGAGAATCTCTCTCAGCTTTCACCGCCACTATCCCCTCTTCAACCGCCGCGCGTTCGGCGCGTCTCGGCTGTGTCGATGACCAATTCTTTCCAAAGCGACCTACAGTTGCAGGAAGCAAGCTCATGTTCCTTTGCTCCCATAGCACAAGGAGCCGTAACACTGGTCAATCTCCCACCACTACCACCCAAAGACGAAACAGCGCAGTTATTGCCTAGGGTTTGTGGTCACGCTTTCTTACTGGATGGGAAACTGAAACCACTATCATCGCCGCTAGAAGCTGGCGGTGATGCTTACGTCGTTGCGCCTGTCGGGGCGATGGGGGAAAGAACATTGTACAGGATAACGGGGGACTCGGACGCGGTTTCTGATTCAGTGTACCTATATGACGCAGTACTGGACGAGTTTGTTCTGAGCACCGAACCAAGGAAGCTCCCAAGTACCGGTACTTTAAAAAAGCCAGTGCGGAATGGAGAAAAGGTCGAGCGTTTACCGGTAGTCTCCTTCCCCTCAGGGCAGGGTCTAAATAGGCAACAAAACCATGCGGCGTTAAATAAAAGTGGCCACGGGAGTTCTAGCTCGTGGTTACATATCGATGTTTGTAAGCCCATTCCTATAGTGGAGAAGGGTTTCCCTTCCGCTATTCGCAGTAGGTTTACGGAGGAGTCATTGTCTCCGCCGGCACTCGCAGCTAGGGGCCTAGCTGGGGCGAGTAGTGGGTTTCCGCTCCCGGAAGAATGTTTGGTATCTTCTGCTAACCTTGTCCTCACAGCCCCTCACCCACCCAATAGCTCACGGACAATTTTTGCAACCAACTGTCTTCATGATTCTCCCATCCAACAGCTTATGCTCCCTGCTCCTACGCGTGCAATTGATTTGTCATTGGCAACCGGATATTCGCCTACCCAGTCTCGTACGATAAAAATAGAAGTACCAATTGATAATCCATTATTTACGGATTCGGAATTATTCAACTTGGTACGGCAGGAACAGAGTAAGCTCAGTGGGTTCTTCAGGATGTATTTTTCATTGCGAGGCATTCGATCCCTTAGACTTGTCAGGGTACTTTCCCCTTGATCCCTTGGCTCTTGCAGCTTACGTTCAATTTTATTGATAATTTAATGTTGCGGTCAATTTTAATAGGCTCCCGCATCACCACGTGATGACTTCTCGCTCATCTCTCAGAGAGAATTGCTAGCTTGTTACCGTCAACCTCCCCATCTCGGGCGCTCCTGGACAGACTGGTTAACGAACTTCACGACTAATGAACCCCTCACCTTAGAGTTTGTTGAGGGTTGGCTCCCGCAGCGAGTTTTCTTGGCAACCACCATCCCACTTGTTATAACCTGCCTCGGGGTATGTATATGGATATTTTACAGTCCGGAAAGGGTGTTCTTTTCTGCCTTTTTGTTTGGCGGACTCCTGTTGGTTGTTCAAAGTGTACTGGTGGGACTGTTATCTGTATTGAGTTTCATTACATAATTTCATGGCCACCACCGCTTAAAATCTCCTTCAATAATTGGAAATGACTCCCTTGTTGGGTTTTCGATTTCGGATATATCCCCTTATGGCAATTATTACGTGCTTGCATGGTCACCGATTATAGAGAACAAAAGTTGCTCTCACTCATATGGGGTCCGGGTTTTCGTGAGTGATCTCCTAGGCCATAAGTACATGAAAAATGGCAGCGATGGATGGTATGCCCATTGATAGGAAGGGGGGTGAAATAGGAGAGAGACTGAGTTGGGGAGTTCGGGGGATAAGGATGGTGCGCTTAGCCTCCTTCAAAGGGTACTGTTGTGATAGTGGCGAAGGAAAATCTGGAATTTGAGGATATTTGTTTCGGGATTCGGATTGATTGCAGATGAGCACTGGAGGGGGATCAGTTCTATCGCTATGGATATGAATCTACGTTGTTAAGTTGACATTTTATGTCACTGGTGTTGTGGATATCCTTATGCGGAGAGCAAGATCCCAGGAATGGGCACCAGAGAACCCACTGCTCTTAATTTTGGTGGCTCACTTCCTGTAAAGAGGTTATTACAAGCAACCAATACACCACATTTACTAGTACTGTGTATCCCCGGTGGGCAATCAGGTTCCGGCTGGCATATAGATAGATTTGGTAGCCGTAGAGGAATGAAGGCTTCGGTATCCATAGTTACTATTTCCTCCCTGACAGTGTCACCGCAGGCATCTGATCCCACGGGGGATGAGCCCTCAGATAGTTGGACTGAGGTTGTAGGTTGTGCGAGGATGAGGTTAAGTGACGGTAGGGGGTCGTTGAGGCATAGGAGAGGTGAAGAGGAGGTGTTGAGGAAGGTGATGATTGTTGGGAGACGAGATGGCTAGTGGCCAGGACTGTTGTACTGTTACTACAAGGGACTACCATGGAGAAAGAGGAGAGTGTGGTAGTGGAAGGAAGGATTGTTGTAGGTAGTGGAGGTGTTACACCAGGAGTACCATGGGATCCCAGGCCGAGGGTTAGTTTGTAGGAGGAGTGGGTGTTGTAGGTGGTGTTGGCAGGATGGAAGGCACTATTTGGGTAGATAGTAGTAGAATATTATTTGTTTTACTTTGTTGAATTCAAAGATGAAGGGGCAATAGCAAAATCTTTGGTTTAGATCCAGGGTATCCTGGTGTTAGGCATATGCGCATAAGGGTCATGAGTTTGACTATCTATTGCATGACAAAACAAAGAAGCCGACCAAGGGCATTTGGTCAACTCCAATAGACCGGACCATTGCCTCCATGAGGGGAGTCAAGGGAATAAATTTGGTCAGTTGAGTAGGAACTTATAAGGCAATTAAGCCAATCCTAGCATAACACCGCACAAATGCAAGAATGCATTCTTTCAGATTAGAGTTAAGGAGATGGAGCTGAAAGGAGATTCTTGCTAGACAATCGGACAAGCCATAGAGCACCAAGCCTACTGACTCTTATGAAGATAACGCAGTCATGCCTATGTGTTAGTCTCCGATGTTTGATATTGGAATTAATTAATTCAATACAAAGGAAAAACAGAAAGAATTTGTAATAGGGCAGCATAATACAGACTCGGACTAAGTTCATATGGCAAGGGTATCGGTAGCTCTCGACTGGTGGAGTCTATGATACCATCAGGGAGACAAACTTAATCTTATCCTGAAAACCAAGCGGGGAAATAATTTTAGACTCTATGTGTGTTCGCACTTGGACAGGCGAAGATATTAGTTGAGTAGTTGGTTGGAAGATACTTAGATAGTAGGAGGATTAGAGGTACTAGCAGCAGAACTTGCGTGGGATATAAATACAAGAGTGCTTCCTCAGTTATTAGACAACCAGCAAGTTACGGGTAACCAACACAGAGCTTGGTAGAGTATGGTTAAGCCCTAAGGTATTCGATAACAGAGTAATGTCAGGAAGGCGTCATAATTGTAATGGCTAATACTCGGTTCGCTCAATCTACTAAGAGTTTAAAAGGTAGATAATAACTTATTCTATTGATAAGATGTCTTCTCCGTTGCTGCTTGTCTAATAGCTGAGGAGGAACTCTTATATTTATATCCCGCGTGAGTTTCCGCGGCCGGTACATCTAATGGCTATACTTACTATTATTACCTTCGCAACAACTGCGCAACTCTTCGTCTTATCAACCTGAGTGCGAGCACTCGTAGACCCTGAATACTTTCCCTGCTTCCAGGCTTTCAGCTATTATAGGTTCATCTTCCTGAGGGTGTGCAAGACTCCACCAGTCGAAAGCAAGCGATACTTTTGCCAAATGAACTTAGTTTGAAATATGCCGCCCAAGTGCGAACATACCAGTTGTGCCTCTGTTATCCAGATGATCAGACTCAAATATCAGACAACGGTAACAACACAGTGGCATGACTGCGTTATCTTCAAGTGGAGTTGGTAGGCTTAGTGCTCTATCGCTTTTTTGATTTGCCTGGTGAGAATGTGCTTGCAGCTACATCTCCTGAACTCATGTCCGTTCTCGCCCACCTACAACTGTGTGGAGTCGGTCAACCTGAAGCACAATGTCTTAATTATGTTCTGCGGGGTTTTCCCTTCATTGAGGCACTTTTACTTATCATACACTGGATTCCTGTTGCATGAGCAGTGCTCACTACCTCTTTCATATATCCGGCGAATGGCCTCCGTTCGGATTGACTGCGATGACACATATGGTGTTACAGGAAGGCCGCCAATTTCGTGATTTTTGCTAGTAGCAAGCAACTACGCACCATGCTGCAGGTGATGTCTGGGCCCTATATCTGGGCTGGAGAGCTGTGTTAGAACTGCATATGGCTAACACAGCACCGGAGAAGAAATCGTATCGATATAACAAGCTATAATATTATTCGATTATTATTATTACGAAGAAGCATACCTAACACTACTCCGTTATCGAACCCTTATACCCTTAGATATACTCTACCAAGCTTTGCGTTATCTACCTGTAACACCTGGGTATTAGACGAATAACACAGGATACACTAACGGTTGATAGTTAATCAAAATACATAGAGGGCATGGAGTTATTTGCTGATTCTGTATACCAAGGTGGCAGGAACACTAGTGTCCCAAGCCTGGCATCTGTGCATCCGGGCTTGCTCCTGTGTGTAATACAAATATGTTATGTTGCTTTTATTTTCACATTAGATATCCCAGTTAGTATCTTTCTTCTTGAAAAATTGCCTTGTAACATCCCTTAGTATTCTGCTGCATTATTGTATAAACTGGTTTCTAGCACTCCTCTCACAGTGCGACTTGCATGCCCAGCCTAATGTCAATGTTCTGCCTTGATTTACTTCCTACTCTTACGATCTTACAGATTTGTTACGCCCTCACCTTACACTTCTTCTCACGTTGGCATTATCTTTGCAATATTCGCTCTATGTGATGTATATACTTGAAAATTGTTTACCAAAGTTCAATCTTACAAACATTTCCATAATGGTAGCTTCCCAGGCGAAGATACGTTGCTAGGATATGTAACAGGGGCTCCATGTAGGAAAAGATATTCTAAGGGTGCAACAATGTAGAAGGTATTTCAATGCGGAAGTCAAAGTAAAATGGTAATAAATGCAACATTAAAGTTAATATTATTAAGCTACAGCGTTGGTCAATAAGAACTTTACAGGTTTGGTTGGTAGTCTTACCAAAAGAGGTCTGGCATATACTCAAGTAGAATTATATACCACTAGCCCCTCTATATCACTTCCAAGTCCCATCATTCATGAGCAGGCCTCTCTCCTCCAGGTCTATTGGGACACACCTTATACAGATGGATGTTAGCTCAGGTTAACTATTAGTTACACCAATGAGAAGTTCGTACATCTTTATTTCCAATATGCCACTAGAGGGTAATCCATTTAGATCATGAACCAACTACTGGCAAACTAGTATGTGAGATGACAACTTAATTTATTATCAAATTCATTTTCCCATACGAAATTATTTATGGAAGCCTTATAGACTAATAAGCTGCTATGGATTTCTCATACCAGGCTATCATCTTCTCCTGTCTTCAACGTAATTGATTAGTATATCAACAGTATTCAAGTGAGAGTTTGATGTTGTTTACATATGTGGGTACTTTTTGTAACAAATAACTCCTGACATCTTACTTAAGTCAAGACTTCGGAAGTCTAAAGTTCTGAATAATCCTTAGTACTTGCAGCCATAAAGGGGCATATGTGGTCAAGGGTTCACCACGTAGACTGAGGAAAGTAGGGCTTCTGACTTACCTATTCACCTACCAACATAGGTTAAATAAGTATCTATAGTATATGTACTTAGAAATAATCTTTTAGTGACAGACTGAATCACTTGGTAACCCTTAATATTGTAACAACCTCAGTACAGTCTTACAGTTTGACTTGGTCTTGTCCCATACTATTTTACAGTAAACCAAGTAAGTCAGGGAGCTAAGGAAAGTTATCCTGCTGTGGAGGTAGAGTTATCCTACCTGGGACACAAGGTGACCCTAACATTAGAGCTGAGTTACCCTACCTTGAGCATAAAAGGTTATGCGAAAGTTCAGATAAACTCATTATAGCGTTGTCATATGAGATTATCTAAGAGGATCAAATATGGGCCCAATCGGGTAATACTTTATTTAGTTACAAGTGCCGCAATGTAGGCTCGGTACTAAAATTGGGCAAAAGTGGGACTAACACCACGCTCTGATCCCTATGTGCGAACATTGCATCACGGGACAGTAGAGTAGTTGTTGCTTATTCCCAAGTGAAATTCTTGAATGGAGGGAGTCACATAAGACTGTATACCTCCTCACTGTCCGTCCCTGAGGAAGTTGGTTGTAGGATACATGATGTGGGCATGAAGTGATTAAATGGTTACAAGAAATGTTGTTCGTGAATGCATATGCCATCAATACTTATAGGCCAATGATAGTAAGTATGTAAGATACACCAGGAGCCAGGGGGGTATCCGGCTTAGTGGTAGACCTTCTACTTCCGTATATCAGTGAATTTGTTATGGGTAACCAACTCAGAGCTCATTAGAGTAAGGTTAAGCGTTTTATAGTGTTTGATAACGGAGTAGTGTCAGGAAGGCGGTGTGATTTAATCGCCAATACTCGTTTTGCTAAAACTACTAAAAGTATGAAGTGTCGATAATAACTTGTTATATTGATGAGATCTCTTCTCCGTTGCTGTCTGTCTAATAGCTGGGGAGGAACTCTTATATTTATATCTCACGTGAGTGTCCAGAGCCGGTACATCTAATACCTATACTAACCAAGTACCTCTGCAACAACTACTAGTCTGTCGTCTTATCAATCCTAAGTGTGAGTGCTCGTAGACCCTTAATATTTCCCCACTTCTGGTCATTCGGCTTATTTTACTTCGTCTTCCTGAAGGTGTGCGAGACTCCGCCAGTCGGAAGTAAACGAAGTCTTTGCCATATGAACTTAGTCTCAGTATGCCGCCCAATTGCGAACATACCAGTTGTTCCTTGGTTACAAAAGTGATGAGTCTGAATATCAGACAACGGTGACAACACAGAGGCATGACTGCATTGCCATTACCTAGAGCTGGTGGGCTAAGTGCTGCATCGCTTCTTTGATTTGCCTAGCAAGAATGGGCTTGCAGCTATGTCTGCGTAACTCCTGTCCATCCTTGCAGACCTATGACTATTTGTAGTCAGTCAAAGTGAATCATTATTGTTTTCTGATTCGGTAGGCTTTTCTGCTCAAGCAGATATCATTTGTATCATATACTGGATTCCAGCTGTATGAGCAGTGCACACTGCCCATCTCATATATCCTGTGAATAGTGTCCGGTTGGACGGACAGCGACGACGTACACGGCGTTACGGGTAGGCTGCCAATTTCCCAATTTTTGCTGGTAACTAGCAACTTCACACTAGATTGCAGGTGACATCAGGGCCCTATATCGGGGCCAGAGGTGGGTGTTGGAATTGCATATGCCTAACAGATTGTCAGTAAGTTCTAATGGTTGTTTTGGAACTCTACATCGTGATAATCTTTTTTTGGTTGAGGTGTCCAGAGGGTATTGGCTGTGGGTAGTGCCTGTCGGGGTTAATGACGATATGATCTCGCCACCGGAGTCTATAGATCAAGCTATCATGGTGAGGACAGTTGAAGATGATAGAAAAGTATGAAGGATCAGTAATAACTGATGAGTCTTTATGACTTACATTGATGAATGAGTATGGGAAAGTGAGTTCGATAATAAACTAGGTTATCTGTAGACTTGGTACTTGTCTACTAACAACAAGTCTACCATATGAAGAGATTTTCTGCGGCATGTGCATTTGGAACATTGACACAAAGAACTTCACATTGAGGTAACAAATAGGTGAGCAAGGCAGACCTCTACTGAAGGAAGGTTTGCACTAACAAACCTGAGGAAGCAGGTTTTCTTGTGAAGGCTGGGACATTGGAGTGATGGAGAGGAGTAGGCATTTTATGATTCTACTTAAGTATATGTGAAACCTCTTCTCCCAAGATGAACAACCAACCTCCCAATATCATATTGAGTGAAGCTATGGCTCCACGATATTAAGTTTTACTCTTGAGTTTCTTACAATTTTACTCATACTTCTGAGTTTGAACACCTTCGGTGTGCTTGCATCCTGGTAATCCATCTTCAAATAGAGTACCCGGTTACACATATTACCTGCAAACAGCTTCCAGTTAGACTAATAGGATCAACCCAGATGCTGTTATGCAAACAGCACAACTTATAGGCTTTAACTAGGAAATGAGTAACTACAAAGTCTGTGGCCCTTAATGTAATGTCTAAAGATTATGGTTACAGGAGTGTATTCAATAGAATATTTCAAACATTCTGTTCTGATACTATTTTCGTAGGCACAAAACTTAGCAATCAATTACACGCTTAGTACCATTATCGAACGTCCAATATAGTCTCCCTTAGCAAATCTAATAGAAATGTTAGCTAATACTTACTGCCATGTTTTATATATTAGATGTAGTAACTTAGTACTAAAGATTCAGTACTGTCACCTTCTAGGCAGGATAACTCTACATTCTAAGATATGGCAACTTACTCTCATGGGCATAGTACCTTTGCCAAGTTATCCAACCTACTCCATTAATGGCCAAGCAGGATTTCGCTACCACCCTGGGATTCATTCCTCTGTCTGCAGTCGACTTTGCCATCCCATTCTAACTACTAACGGTTATCTGCTCCGCTGTTCTTTTTCACTACCTAACTCATTCAATTCATAAGCTTTTTGGTATCTGGTATGGGAGAAGACTAAGTTATACTTTTAAACTCTACTGGGGTTATTACATCAGTCCACTGTTCTCTAGGTTCATCTGTGATCGCTGAGCCTTGTCATTTATTTCAGGTCTGTTACTCTTCTACTACCCTATGATCTATGCGTTTCATTGAGTATCTATTGAGAAAATTTCTTAGTTCTTTTACAGCTATACTAGGTTACGTCCACACCAAGTATTCTCTTAGAAAATGTACATTAAAATATAAAACTTGTCTCCATTAGGTGACGCTAGTACCCGTAGCATGCATCACACTTCCCTTAATGATATCCTGGAGGATGTGGAACGTATCAGGTGCTTAATACCTACAATTGCTGGCTTCTTTGCAGAGTTCAGTAGTACGAACCCTAGCCCGGATGTGAGAAAGGCTCTGTAATTCCATTCGGACATTGTTAGTGTCTTATATGTAAATGTATCACAACTATTTACTGTTTGTACCCAAATGCTACCTAGTACATTGTCTCAATGTTTCCACCTGCATTCTATATCCACATTCAGGTTCCGTAATTGAGAACATTAAGGTAGAATGATCAAGGTAGGGTTAGAAATTTACAAGAGAACATTTTTGGTTGGAGGGCAACACAGACCAAAATGTTGTTACTATCTCGGATCTGATGCAATATTCTGGGAGGCTGGTAGCCTAGCTCTTTATATTCTGACCACGAATGTATTGGGAGACATTCATAATCCAGTTGTTTGCAGTGGAATCCAGAAAACAAATACTGAGTGATAGGTGGTGATTGCTTCAACTCTTACTATCTATCTCCTGGTGAAAAAAACCTGATGGGTCCAGTTTTCCACTACGTAAGACCAACACTTCTTATATTTGAAGAATGAAACTCTAAGTAAATATCATTTGCTAACATACATAATTCTCAGTTGACTGATGGTTGCTAACGCATTACATGATGAATAAACAGAGTTCATACAGTCAACCTGCTCCTCGACTAGCCAATATGCACAGGTGTAGACTTAACCCAGGACCTACAACTGAAGAGTGCAAAACATATGGATTGGAAACACAACCAAATGCACCAGTCAGCTCACGAAATATAACTTTGAGCTATCAGTTGTCACATGGGGGCACTTCTCCCTTTGAGCTTGAACAGACATTTAGGGTTGGTAATTAAACTATGGATTGGGATGAGATGGAGCCAGTCAATATGGGGTGCAGAACGCTGCAGCTTGTAACACAGCACAATGAATCTCCCAGCTTTCCCAGAGCACTTTCGGGCCCTGAGGTATTGCATTAGAGCCACTCTCTACCAACCATCGCTGGTGGTGCCCCTGCCAGGCCCCCAAAGTATCCACGGCAGTGTAGAATATAACCAACTGTGTATGTTCTACATGAAAATGAGCAAAGAGAACAAGGACAGATGGCAATTGATTCAAGCGAGGAGAGGGTCGAATGTCAGACCTGTCAGGGATTACAAGAAACTGAATGAGACATTGTGTGCGATATATGAGAAATTAAGATTCAGGATGGTAAGCAACATGACAAGTTTTAGGGTCTTGTGCGATGAGAAAGCAGCCCAACAACTGTGTGAGTATGTGTTAGGCATATGCAATCCCAACACCCCCTTCTGGCCCAAAACTAGGGGCCGGACGTTGTGTGCAGCACGCTGTGTAGTTGCTTGCTACTAACAAAAATTACGGAATTGGTAACATCCTCATAATACCATATAGGTCGTCACCATCCATCCGACCAGAAGCTATTCGTAGGATATCTGAGAGGGGTAGTGTGTACAGCTCATACAGCTGGAATCCAGTACATGATACAAAGGGTATTCGGATGAACAGAAAAACCTACCGAATGAGAAAATAGTAATGCTTCACGTTGGCCGACTACAAATAGTCATAGGTCAACAAAAACGGACAGGAGTTAAGGAAACGTAGTTGCAAGCCCATTCTCGCTAGGTAAATCAAAGAAGGGATGGAGTACTGAGCCAACCAGGTCTACGTAACGATAATACATTCATGCCTCTGTGTTGTCACCGTTGTCTGATATTGAGACTGACCATCTTGGTAACAGAGCAACAACATGTATGTTCACAAAGTAGGCAGCATACCCAGACTAAGTTCATATGACAATGACATCACTTACTTCGGACTGGCGGAGTCTCGCACACGCTCAGGAACACGAAGTACAATAAGCCGAATAACCAGAAGCGTGGAGTTATTCAGAGTCTACGAGTGTTTGCACTTAGGATTGATAAGACGAAAGATTAGTAGTTGCCGCAGAGGTACTTAGTTAGTATAGGGATTAGATGTACCAGCCGCGGAAACTCACACGGGATATAAATATAAGAGTTTATCCTGCGCTATTAGACAGACAGCAACGGAGAAGAGATCTTATCAATATAATAAGTTCTGATCTACACTTCATACTCTTAGTAGGTTTAGCGAACCGAGTATTAACAACTTAATTACGATGTCTTCCTGATACTACTACGTTACTGAACACTTAAATCGCTTAATCTTACTTCACTGAGCTCCGAGTTGGTTACCCCGTAACACTATGTTACATATTTTCACCAGCTCTGAATCACAAATGGCTGGTCTTGCACAGCAACAATCGGCTCCTCGTAGTGGAATTATTTATGGCCTGCCTTGCTGTTCTTCATTGTGTCCATCACCTAGTACCCTACATTTTCCTTCTTGACAGCGAAGCCTGAGCGCTACCATGTCTGATATATGGAGCTCAAGTCCGGGTGGCCATATGGGCACACCACAGCGGGAGTGCTGGGGAAGAAGTAGCCCTCCAGAGAGTATAAAGTGAGATCCTAATAGGGCCATAGTGGAGTGTGCAAGTCCCTCATCATAAGTTACACATTGTTTGAGGTGCTACTCCCGACTAGAGTTTTTTTGATCAATGTAGCGAAAAATCTTTCGGAATCAGATCGTAGCACAGGTTGCAGATAGTGAACACATTGCAGGCATGGATGCATTTATGAAGGTGGCAAGGCTAAGTAAATTTGACAAGATGTAGATTGCAGTGCTGCCAACCGAAGATAGGCAACAAGCACTTGCTCGTCTGCTCGCACTGGGTATAGAGGTTGGAGAATCAAAGCGCAATGTCATAAGAACAGCCGCAGGACCCCAGAATGTTAGTATCTAAGCTACAATATTTGCTGCAAGATGGAAGATTTATGATCAATGTGAAGTGTGATCAGGTTCGTTGCCATAACATGACAACTCCATCATAACTGATACCCACCACTGGTTAACTCTGCGCAGCATGTGACATTTCAGTTACTTGCACCCCAGATTCTAGACATAAGTTATACCAAATATTTTCCTTCAACCAAAATGTGTAGTAGTTTATGCCGGCAATTTGTTCACGAGATTGCTGGTAGTAGGATATGCCCAACTTACACGATACTGTACCATACTGTATTCAAGCAGAAGAATTGGATATATGTGGAATTGAGAGACTTTAAACCTAATATAGGAGGAGGTTATAATCCATAAATCTTGAAGAGTGGGCTAGTTACCTAATAGATTGTACAATCTTTTAGCGGTACAGGATCAAAAAGGCATCAGCTTGATTGGGCGGCTTGAGTGTGTTTATGATGAATGAAGCTAACGGGTCATCAGCCACAGGTTACCATTGTTTTCTCTGTCCGAAAGAAACACAGAAAACTTTTATATCCTGTATCTAGGAATAGATTGAGCACAGTGTCTGGAAAGCAATCTGAGCAAGAGTTTACCATGTACAAGGCAAGTAAGAGGAGCGTACTGAGGGGTGGGAGGACTATTGGTAAGTAGTAAAGGCAATGCTCAATAGTTAGGAGTCTAATGAAACTAGCGCTGCGAGTGTGATGCGAACAATGGAATGGCAGGCCATAGTCTTGCAAGCAAACTTGGAACAAGGGAACCTATCACAGGAGACAGAGAGAAGGTTTCTCTACTGCAAATCTTCTATTGTATAGAGAAATCCGAGAAGCTGCTAGCAGCAGAGGGGTCAATGGGTGATTGCCAGTGAGACGAAAATAATAGTAGCACACATTAGAGTGTTGCCTGCAGGAGTAGCAGGTATGAAGAATAAGAGTGATAAAATCTAGTGCTGGTGATAGATTCCAGTTGTCCAATAGCAAGGGGATGTGATGTGGTATGTAAATTGGTATGAGATGCAGGGATAGTATAAATATGTAATTGAATTGATAATGAAAGTCACATTTTGGGTGCTTATAGGGACATTGGGACAAGCAAGAGTGTACACATAAACAACCAGGATGGATGTGAGACATTGAAATGCACAATTGAATAGTTGGCTGATGGATCCCAGAGACAATCAAGATACTAGAGAGTAGGATCAACAGGTGGAGCAGCCATAATATGATAAAATCTGGGCACATTGCTAAATGTGAACAGAAATCGGGATGATATTGAAATGTAGAATAAATGTGCAATGTAATGCCAAGTCAAATGAGAGCTGAATAAAGGTATGATAATGTAATTTCACAAGGATAGGGATAGCCGAGATGCCGGGGAGGAAGATAAAGGATTCAGGAAGCAACATAAGCATGGCAGTGAAATAGAAGATAATAGGCCAGGCCAACAGTTATCCAGAAGAGGAATATCATGACAAGCCATGGTCTGGGCAGAAGGCCCTTACAGCTGAAGTCAGCAACTGGAAGGTGGAGGATTCAGGAATCAGATGTCATCAAGTGGAAACGTTGGAGTGCCTGGGATTGTTATGATGGACAGGATGTAGGGATTAGATCCTAGAGAGCACCAGGACACAGCCAGACACACTAACCGAATTAGGATATGATATCGCAGAGGCGTTACATACTGATTAAAAGTTTGCTTGGAGAACATCATTGGCATCAGACGTAAGGGATGTACAGTTGTGTCCGGAAAGTCTTCGCACCCCTCCATGGCAACGGACTGTACTAATACTAACATAATTAAATTATTAATAACAAACCACATGGTAAATAAATGAAATAATAAAAATTTATATTTGATAGCTTACTAGCTCAAGAGAGGTTCTATGTAAAAATGTAACCATAATTGTTACTATTTGTATGACTCCAAGGGGAGGTAGTAGCTGTCAATATTTGACAAAAGATTTTCATAAAAACTATTCAATCTTTCACAATTCCTCAAAATTATAAACAGAAGAGTTATTATTTAAAAATTTAAATAGTTATACTAGAAGTATTGAATATTATTTTAAATTAAACCTAGTTGCATAAAGATATCAAGGTAATAGAATATTAATAGACCCGATACTCTTTACTGAAATCTGTTAGGCATAAAGGAGCGATCGTTCATTGCCAAGGAAACAACCCTCAGATTGCGATAAGTTACCGACGTATATTATCGGTGAGATAGTTATTCCGACCGACATAAAAACTACCCAGCCCTTAATAGGAATCTCAAAGTATATGAGATAACTCAAATAGAAATTATTGGTCGGTTTAAAAGGGGGTTATCGGACATGTGGTCTGGAGCTCTAACAAACGGACTTAGGCCAAGGGGATGTAGCCGCAAGAACTTCTCGCTAGCCAAATCAAAGAAGCGATGGAGCGCTAAGCCTACCAGCCTTTGTTGAGATAATGCAGTCATGTCTCTGCATTGTTCACCGGTGTCTGATATTGAAACTGATCACTTCAATAACAGAGGAACGACTGGTATGTTCGCAATTGGGCTGCATATTCAGACTAAGTTCGTATGGCAAGGGCATCGATAGCTTTTGACTGGCGGAGTCTAGGACACCCACAGGAAGAAAACAGCTATCATGGCCTGATGACCAAAGCGCAAGAAAATATTCAGGGTCTATGGGTGTTCGCACTCAGAACGATAAGATAAATTAGTTAGCGGGTTGTTAGAGGTACTTAGACAGAATAGGTATTAGATGTACCAACCGCGGAAACTCACGCGGGATATAAATATAAGAGTTCCTCCCCAGCTATTAGACAACCAGCG
>QLOI01000502.1:64808-88473 GCA_003313605.1 Tuber umbilicatum | reverse complement strand
TTCTTCACTTTGCGTACGAAGAAAGCTTCGGTACGGCCGCATCCTTGGGATCCATCTTCCCACTGGGAGCCCCCGTTACAGAACGACTGGTATGTTCGCATTTGGGCGGCATAATCAGACTAAGTTCATATGGCAAAGGTATCGTTTACTTCTGACTGGCGGAGTCTCGCACATCCTCAGGAAGATGAAGTAAAATAAGCTGAATAACCAGAAGCGGGGAATTATTCAGGGTCTACGAGTGTTCGCACGTAAGATTGATAAGACGAAAGGCTAGATGTTGTTGCGGAGGTACTTAGTTAGTATAGGTATTAGATGTACCGGCTGCGGAAACTCACGCGGGATATAAATATAAGAGTTCCTCCCCAGCTATTAGACAGACAGCAACGGAGAAGAGATCTTATCAATATAACAAGTTATTATCTACACTTCATACTCTTAGTAGTTTTAGCAAAACGAGTATTAGTGATAAAAATTACAACACCTCCCTGACACTACTCTGTTATCGAACACTTAAAATGCTTAACCTTACTCTACTGAGCTCTGAGTTGGTTACCCGTAACACCCTAGTAATATTTCAGTTAATGAAATGATAATCCACTTTCTTGGTCACTTCACGCATACCATTAAGATGCCAAATAAGCCAATTGGGCTTAGCTATAAGGTGTTAGCATTATGTGATACTGGTTATACCTATGACTAGGAACTTATTTCATAGATAGAAGGATTTACCATGACTATACAGCAAACGAAGCCCTATCCTCTCTCACCTACTTCATCAGCTGTACTTCAGATGCTTGTTACTCTTTTCTATCATACAAACTTTTTTATTGCTTATATGGACAACTACTTTTCCAATATATAACTATTTGCTCGCATACTGGATTATGGAATTGAGGTATATAGCACAGTATAGTATAGCAGTAAAGACTTTCCTGACAGCTTAAATATAAATATAAATAAAGCGGTTAGAATTCTTGAGTAGAATTTTGCTACAGGAGTAGTAGTTCAAGAAATTCAGGACAGGCAAAAAAAAAATTATCATTTGAAGGTGGGGTGCCTACGGTATATCGCTAGGGCATTCTCCCAGTTATGGCTTTCCTCTGGCAGGATAATAGTATGATATACCTATTATTGACTGTTCACAATTTGGACTTAGCTACTTTCTAAGAGGAAAAGCTATACCAAAAGCCCTGTAATACAAGCATCAACACTGGCACCACAGCTGCTCAAAGACCATTTGCAAGCCATGAGTACCGCAAGCTACTTTCCATTCCCAAGATTGATGATAACTATAATCAATACATAGGAGGTCTTAATATCGCAGATCCGCTACATTCCTATTTTACGACCCAACGTGTTGCCCAAAGGAATTGGCAACTCTTTTTTTATTGGCTATTTGATGTTACTATTATCAACTCATACCGGCTTGCTCATACAAATAGTTTCTTAGTCTCCTATCATAACTTTTATTCCTTCTTTATTATCTTTCTCTTCAAGTTAGTAGCTGTTCAGAGGACATTTCACATTGCTGAAACCAGTTCAGATAAGTTTTAAATTAAATTTATTTACCGGCGGAAATGATACTCTCAACTCCAGTCTCTGGTCTGTCCAATCTACATTTTTAAACATACTACTAAATCTCAGCCAGTAGGTGGAAAAGAAACTCTGCATCGCCATGTTCTGAGGAAAAAGGCTACTCACTCATGGTACTTATAGTGTTGCTGGAGGAGAAAAAATCAGAGTCCTGGAGTGGAAGTGCAAATGCAGCAGGTTTCATTAGAATGTCAGTAGCGTCATGTAGCCCTTTGTTGTCCTTGCTTTCTCCTCTTTCATGGTATTCAACTTAGTTAAAATGTCTTATACTGCTTGTTCTTTTTAGTAATCTGAACCCCTGTTCCCCTCCTGTCATGATAGTACAATTTCTCCAAAGCACTGAATTTCATTATTTTACCTCTCTAAGGGATAATCTCAGAACTTGGAGTGCTAGCAGGACTAGGAGAAAGGGTCCAGGGTATTTGATAGTGGTTTGGATAGAATTATGTGAGCTAGGTTTAGGCGAGCTAGGTTCAAGTAGGCTTAGCTCAAGCAGACTAGGTTGGGATGGACCTGGTTCGAGCTGGTTGACAATCACTACTATAGCTGCCAGTGTATCAGCAGTTATGACTGGTAACTTGAAATGAATTGATATTGCTTGCAATATGAAGGTTCATAGTTCACTTCAGAGTACATTTACAAGTAGTTCCAAGTCTATTTCACTTCACTAACTTGAATCTTACTATTTGATTTAGGGGGTGCTAAATCAAGTTTGATTCCTTGCCTATTCAAGTTAGTGAAGCTAAGCCTTAGAAACAATATTCTTTCATTCTTCATGGCACTTACTCATAGAACCATCAGCTCATATATTAGTAAATTAAGGTACACAATCCGGCTTCCTCATGTCCGCCAAGATGGCATCTTTTCCACTGATGCAACCTGTCCCCATACTACCACGCTGCCGATCATTTTTTCCGACCTTTACGACCGCACCCGAGTACAATAAGTTAGTCCCCGTCTTCGTTGTCCGGACGGCCGGAAGCACCGAGCACGGCCTTGAGAGAACGGATTTTTATGACCACCGAGCGTTTGGCCCAACGTCGAAAGAAGCACTCAACGACTCGGTGCGCTTTACTTCCGATAGCCCGGACGCCACTATGTGGAGTCGTGAACTTGGAAAATTACCAATTAAAATGCATCAGATAACGCACGGACCTACTAAGGCTGGGATTAAATTAACCCAAGTTAGTTACCCCTGAATCAACAACACACTTCTTCTCTTCTCACGACAAAAAGCGGAACTTCCACCACCACCACTATAGTAACGATTCGATTCAATCCACAATGACACCAAGTTCTCCCCCTCCTCTCCTCTCCCCTCCTCTCCCCTCCTCTCCCCTCCCCTCCTCTCCCCTCCCCCTCCACTCCAGCAGCTAACACCCCAACAGTCGCGCCGAGACCGCCAATAGTCCTCTCAGCCCCCAGCGGCACGGGGAAATCCACCTTGCTGACCCGCCTCTTCGCCACTCACCCGGAAACCTTCGGCTTCAGCATCTCGCACACGACCCGCGCTCCCCGCAGCGGAGAAGCGTCGGGCGTGGACTACCACTTCGTCACGCCGGAGACCTTCGAGTCCCTGATCGCGCGGGAAGCCTTCATCGAGCACACGCGCTTCAGCGGCAACTACTACGGCACCAGCGTCGAGGCCGTCAGGGCCGTTGCGGAGCGGGGCCGCGTCTGCGTGCTGGATATCGAGATGGAGGGCGTGAAGCAGGTTAAGCGCACGGATCTCGGTGCCAAGTTTGTGTTCTTGAAGCCGCCGAGCTTGGAGGTGCTCAGGGCTAGGCTTGAGGGCAGGGGCACCGAGTCGGAGGAGAGCTTGGGCAAGAGGCTGGAGAGGGCGAGGGAGGAGTTGGAGTTTGCTGAGGTCCCCGGCGTGCATGATAAGGTTATTGTCAATGATGATTTGGATAGGGCGTATGGAGAGTTGGAGGAGTATATTTTGAGCGTCATTTCTTAGGATCGCTGGGGGGTTAGATGTGGTAGTACTGTACTGTAGCCGTGGCACGTCAGAGTCTAGAAGCCAAACATAATTAGAAATTTTGATCTTGAGGTGCACCGTCTATTATATATTTTCACTTTTGAATAGAACCTGTAGCTACAACTTGGCTATCCGGACATTGAACCGAATTGAACCGATTAATCAAGCAAGTCAAGTGTGCAAAAAAGAAAGATGGTTATCGCCTAATTTAATTTACACTTGCACGAAGAGTAACACAAAGATACATACATGACGAGACAAGAGGAGACCCCCATATCAATCGAACGACGAAAGAAACAAAGTAATTACATCAAAAGCTAGGAAAGGATGAATGATCATGTGATAGAGGGAAAGGAATTGGAGCAAAAACCACAACCTTTACGATAATAATGTAGTAGTAAAAGGACAAAAAAAAACCCCCCACCAATCCATCCACCCATTCATTCACCAAGGCGACAGCACATCTCACTCATTGGAAACCAACAATTCCCCCTCTCTCCAAATCCTCATCATCAGAACGTGCAAATCCCCGCCCCTCTCTCGATCCCTCCCCCTCTCAGCAACACTCTTTCTCGCAACAGCCGAATCATCCTTGACTCCAACACCACCACCACCTCTCACCCCACCACCAACTCTCAAACTTCCTGTCTCTTTCAGACTCTGGGAAAGGCCCATGCTGTTCCCGCCTGCGTCGCTGGCATGACCCCTTTTGGGGATTCGCCGGTCGGAGTTGCGCCCAATGGCTGCTCTATCTAGGGAGTCCAGGATCGGGTTCATGAAACGGCGAGTGTTGAGGTACTCGCGGTTCACGCGTTCAAATTCCTTTGTGAGGCGGGCAGGGTGGGTTGCGCGGGAGAGTGAGATGAGAGGGGCGGAGGGGGAGTGGTGGTGAGAGGAAGAGGCGGAGTGGTAGGTGTGGTGGTGGTGGGATTGGGAATGGGTTGGTGGGTTTTGGTAGGAGGTTTGAGAGAAGTATGCGTGGGGAGGGATTCCCATGGGGAGCTCATACTGGGAGGATTGGCGTTGGAGCCAGAGCTTTTGTTGGGTTCTGGAGGGTTTGGCTGCGACGGTAGTGGGGGTGGTGGTGGGGGCGGTCGATGGGGAGTCCGCCGGTGCTTTCGGGGCGGGTGAGGAGTTAGGATTTGGGGCCGAGAATGGAGTTGCGGTGGATGGGGGAGCTCTATCTCCTCTGCCGATATTGCTGCTGCGCCGGGCGCCGCCGCCGGAAGATGGGGAGATGGAGGTTGAGGTTCCGCCTTGGGAATTTGAAAAGTCTATGAAGCGGGAAGTTAATGGTTGGTCGTGAGAATTGGGAAGCGAGGGCGTAGGGGTTATCGGTGCGTTTGGCGGAGGAGGGGTATGGTGAATTTTGGTATGCGTGGAGATAGATTCGTGGTTCACTTGTGGGGGGATCGTTGCACTGGGGGGGTTTGTGTGCGGGAGGAGGTGGGTGTGTAATTCCTTTGCGGTAGGAGGTTGAGTACCGGCACTGCCATTTCCATCATTCTGAGGTTGATTGTGTGATTGTGATTTCGATTGTGCTGGCGCAGGCTGGGATGTATGTTGTTGCTGTTGTTTCCATTGTAATTGCTGCGATGATGTGATTGTCGTCGATGGTGCATCGACAACTCCCCCACTAGCACCCCGTCTCGAATTCATCCCGACAAGTCCGTCAGCAGAAATCTGTCCAGACGAAGCCGTAATCTTCTTATTCCTCCCGCCCTCTCTCGATTTCGACCGCGATCTATCCCTCTTGTTATTCCTGTTATCCTCACCGGCACCTGCTCTTCGACTCGTGGGATTAGACTTCCAACGCACCCCCTCTCGCGGTTGGGGATCGAGAGATTTAGCACTGGGCGACTTGGCCAGTTCCTTAGTCGCCGAAGCGCCGTCCCCACCACCTGACGTTACTAACCCACCACCACCACCACTCGTACTCCCGTCTGGTACCACCTCAACCTCCCCCACTTCTACCTCTATTAGTTCTTGTCCTTCCTCGTCCCTATAACCCCTCTCACCGCCGCCACCACCTTCATCAACCTCAAACGTCAACTTCTTCCCACCACCTTTCACCTTCTCACTTCCAGCGCCTTTCACAGGCGACGTCTCCAGCGGGGTCAACTTTCCAAGCTTATTCAAGCCCCGCCCGTAGGATGGGACCCGCGTGTGATGACGCGAGTGTGCACCTCCGACAACGAATTGCTTCTTGTGTGTCCGCTGGTGCTGCTGATGGTGATGATGTGCGGGCTTCTGATACTGTTGCTGCTGCTGCTGTGATTGGTGTTGAAGTTCGTCGTTAGAAGACGTGTCTCGTCCGCTGCCCCCGCCACCAGTGGATGTATTGCTCTGAATCGAAGAAGTGGAGGATTGGCGGTTGTCGAGGAGGGGTGGGCGCTTGTCAGGCATTTTCTATTACCGTATTACTATTATTATTATTATTATTATTTCTGGGAGGGCCTTTTTTTCCGGGTGGGAACGAAAGATGAGAAAAACGTGGGGTGCTGGGGTGGATAGACAGGTTGCGAAGGCGGTATTGTTTTGTTAAATGTGAGCTGAGCCGGGTCTGAAGAATATATCTCAAAAAAAGGCAAATTTTCGTGGGTATGCGGAGGGTAAGCAGGTAGGTATGATAGGTAAGAAGGCAATAGTGATGACGGGCCGCAGGAGAAGACAAGTAAGACCCGAAAGAAGAGGAAGAAAAGGCGAAGCGTGGTTTAGGGCCGAAGGCACAAACACCGACACCGTAGCCCTCAAGCACCGCAGCGTACCGTACTCTCCTGATGCCACCACAAACAAAACACGACACCCCGCGAGACAAGGTCCAGGAGAAACAATTCTCACAGTAGAAACGGTGAAGGGTGGGGAGGAGCGGGGGGGGCGTGTAATGCAAAGTTGTGTTGAGAGAGAAAACAAGAAAACAAGAAAACCGTTGAGACCGATACAGTCACCGGCCAACTAACTCAACCGCGCACAGAAAGGAAGAAGGTAAGATAAAGAAGAAAAGAAAGGAAAGGAGAAAAGAAAAGAAAAAGAAAACCCGTTTTTGTAGACGAGACTTCCCACCGTGCTCGTATCGTACCGAAGACCGCAATACCCGTCGATACTCGTGACAATTGCGCTGGCACCAAACAGCAAACCTCCCCCTCTTACTCGAGCGCTCTACGATACCTGGACTACCCCTCCAAGTCCGATTAATTAAATCACGATTGCCAATCAACTCGTGCCTGTCGGCACATTACAACCGCACCGCACGCTGCCGGGGACGCCTAAATACATTACTCGATATCCGCGGGTATCCTATCCGCAATCACCTTTTCGTCCAGAATGGGTTTGTCCGGTCAGGAGTGGAGGGTGCGAAGGGGGGGAAGGCCAGAGTTCTTCACGGGTCGCTTGTGGCACTCGGGCGGAGAGTGTCAGGAAAAGGGGGAGGGAAATTTGGTATCTTACGGGGGCGTTTGGGTTACGTGGGCTGGAGACTCCGGGTATACGTTATCGTGTGCATCGCAGCGAGGCTCCGTCCGTCTCGTAAGTGGGGGTTGGGATGGATGGACGAGTGAGATCTTGTGGTTCTTCATTGGAGCGAGAATCTGGACTAATTCTCGGATTTGGGGGATAGGAGGAAGGCCTTGGTTAACCTGGTACGCGGAACGAAGTACGCTGCTCGTTTTGTAAGGTGCTGAGTGGGGCGCTGTTGATATAATAAGAGTTATGGGCTCAAATACGGTACTCTATCAATCTCGGTTCTGTGCCTTCCATAGGCAGACCGTGCCAGGTTGTGTGCCCGAATGTGTCCTGACCTGATCGAATCGAACTCAATTGCAAAACATCTACCTCAACCGGAACTATTTTTGCCCAAGTTATGTAGTTACAACTCCCATTCCCATTCCTGCGGAGAATTTAAAGAGAAATGCAAGAAAAGAAAGAAAAGTATGAGAGGTTAGAAAGGAATAACAAAGCCCCACCAATTCTCCATCTCAAACCAAAGTAAATTAATCTCGACAAGAGATTGGTATGTAAACCCATCCATCAGTTCATCCATTTACCCCACCCACCAAACGCAATTCTACAATAACAAAAGGTATTTTTTTTGAAATGAAATTGACAACTGAAAAAAGAAAGACCTAGAGCTAAAAGTACAATTACCCCCCCCCCCCCTCTCTCTCTGCATTCACCCTGTGGGGTGCAAGAAAAGTGAGAAAAACTAGTCATCAACCCCCACCTCATCCTCCTCAACCAGCAAATCCGCGATATAAGTTGCGAGCGGCTTGTTAACTGCCATAATCTCGAATAGGATGGGTCTCTCCCCGCTCAGCAACTCCTTCCCATTGAACATACCGCGTCTGGCCACGTTCCTGAGCACCAACACAGCCGTGAGCGGTATCCCCGCGGCCTCGCCGCGGTCGTCAATGCCCGTCTGGTGGCGTCTGATGACTAGCTTGATCTGCTTGGGGTCTTCGAGCCAGTCGTTCGCTGAGGGGTAACGGGAGGAAGGAAGGGAGCTTTTGGGTGTACTGGTCTCAGGCATATGCGTTCGCACGTGGGCTATTACTTTTCTTCTGTCCGTGTCACCGGTGGGGTGGAAGCGCTCGCAGCCGCCCCAGTTGCAAAAGAGCCTTGCTTGTGGTTGCTGTGTGGAGTCGGGCGGAGAGAGATGGTCCCTCAGAATGTGTACCCAAAGGTCTTGTGGGGTTGCGAGTTGGGCGGGGCATTTGGTGAGCTGAATTGGTTGTTGTGCGTGAGCGGTTCCGGTGCCGGTGGTGTTGCTATTGGTGGGGGTGATCCATTTGCAGGCGAGGTAGACTTGGCCCTTTACAGACATTGGTGTTTCCCGGGGTTTTATGCCCTTTATGATAAATTTTTGGCCGCCGCCGGGTATGGCGAGAACCATTGCTGAAGCGCTGTTGAAGGCTACGCTTACATTTTTTATGAATTCTGCGGCGGGGAGGAGAGGGCGACCGCCAGCGACGTATTCAGTGAAGCGGGCTTGATATGCTTGCCAAAGCGCTATCTGGGTGATATCGGCGGTTGAGTCTTCCTCGAAACAGCATCTCATCCTAATGCGCAGCACTGTAAGCAACAGATATATCATATATATGGTGTGTATACAAGGACTAACCATTTAGCTGCACGATCTGGCTCAGCATAACTCAACAAGTCATTGACAATTTCCTGGGGCAGATTAGGTATCACCGTGGTTTTGAGGAGAGGCTTCAGTGAGCCCGTCAAATACACAACTTGATCTCCCGAAACGGCCTGATGTAAGAGTAATCTTGTCAATTGTTTGACTATCTCAATTCCATCAGGCGGTTGTATCAGCTTCTCCACGTTTTCTTCATTCGTAGTGTATTGGTACAAGAAGTCAAGGCAAGCCGAAACCAAGTCTTCATCTTCTAGCATGATGAGGGCCTTAATTCTGTCGATCGCAAGTTTATTGATCTGCCCTATGCAGTTGGCCTCATCACGACCCATAACAAGCCTGCAGATTGCCCTCAGTGAGCCCAGGACTAAGCCACGATCGTCGGAGAGGAGGTTCTCATGAAGGGTTGGGAACAAGTCATCGTCGACTGCGAGTGAGAAGTGGATCGCCATAGCTTCAACCATATCCAAGATGTAGTGTTTTAATTCTATAAGACAGCTCTGTCCAGGCAGGTTCATACAGGCAACTATAATTTGTCGACCATTCTTGAGGCGGGAAAAGTATCTAGCGTTATCCGGTTGTAATGACATGTTGCGGAGGACAAGAGCGGCCTCGTTTATCTTTTCGAGTAGCTTCACGAATTTTGAATCCTCCAAAAGCTCTCCGGCGCCCTCGGAGTAGCGGGCGTCAGCAAGAGATTGAACGGTGGCAAGTTTCTCGAAAAGGGCCTCGGATAGTCCTGGATATGCCTCCGCGCGTAATTCGTCACCGGAATCGAAGGATATTCGAACCAATTGACTCAGAGAGTAGTCAACTTCACTGGGGATGCCAGACTTGAGACCCATCGAGATTCGGACCATTGGGGCAGCTCCTTGATGCCCGGCTAATCCCTGTAATCAGCACACTTCCACCCTAGCTGCGCAGAATGAATATATACCCCCGTGTCTATTAGGATTCGAGATGAGAACTTCTGCGGCCCTCCGCTTGTGGTTTACAAACTCATGCGGGGCATTCCGAGGTGTCGCAACTGGTCTCCCGATTGGCGCATTGATGCTACTGGATTGAAAGCTGGGAAAATTCAAAGTGATACCGTTCATTTGGTTGCTCGGCGAGCCTTGCCCCTGCTGACGGGAATCGGAGGATGTGCGGGAAGGATGCTGGCGCTGTGGGGTCGTATCGGGGTTGTAAAAGGTTCTCGGTGTGGGTGCTTGACGGAGGCCTATGGGATAATCCCGAACTTGAATATTAGGTCATGTGAAAACTGTGTCCACAAAGATCGGGGGAGGGGAAGCATACTTCGCTTCTCGGAGGGCGGAGGGGTTAGCGATTTATCACCCTTCGATTCCGGGCGTGGCGATGCTTCCAGGAAATCCTCTGCCGTTCTGGTCATGATGGAACCTCCAGCGGCGGACTTCTCTTCCAACCACTCCTTAGGTGGTGGCTCTTTCCCGAAGAAATTTGAGATTTCGTACGCCCTATGAGGGTTTAGCAGAGGGCACACCAGGGGGGTCGGGGAGACGGTGGAAACCGCGGATGAACGCACGCGAGATTTTTGTAGTAGATTGTTTTGAGGAGATAACCAGCGTTGGTATTGTTTGCAGCGAGCTTGTACGCATGCGCGAGGTCCCTCCAAGCACCTTGATAATTTCCAGCGTCACGGTCAATACCCACCCACAGCAAGGCGATGTTAACAGAAGGACACACCTTTTTCTTCAGTGACCTTATCGTATCCGCCTAACGATGTAACCTTATTGTAAAGTTTGCGCAGGTCAAGAAGTTTGCGACCCAACTCGGGTTCGAGGGTGAGGGTAGTCCTGTGGAGCGGAAAAGTGAGGAAAGAAATAGGTGGCAGTTAGCCCTAAGCTCCAAAAGCGAACGGCACCATAAGGGCAAGCAAATGGGCGGGCGGGCGATTCGAGTGAAAACCCTAAAAAAAAAAATACGACTAACCCTCGTTTTTGGTGATACGCTTTGAGTTTATCGATGAATTCATTGTATTCCGGGGTCTTTTCAATTTCAGTGCTAAGAACCCGATTCGCCCAGGGACCTTTGCGCTCGCGCTCGGGTGTCGGTGCGGCCATCCTGTCTCCTTTCCGTCCCTCTGGCCTATCGTCCTCTACTCCACCGTATGTTTCCGAACACTAGCCGTGCAGGTATTCTTTCCCCCTTCAAGGTTTCGCAGACTCTAGAGGTTTTATGTGTCGGGCTTGCAAAGACAGGGGGTATTCGGGTCGCTAAACTGATTATAAGGGTCAAGGGGGTTGGGGGGGGGGGTTCTGTCCTGAGTGCGAATAGCAAACGGCGAGTTGTGAATGTCTATCGTAGTTAGAGACGGTCAACTGGGGAAGACGCGTTGGAACTTGGCTTGTGAGCACCAGAAGTCGAGAAAGGTTGGTCGCTTCTTGCTTTCTCTTCTCTTTGCGCGCGTCCTGATCTCTCCTTGTCAATTTCCTTTTACGACGGATTTAATCACATTTAGGTTGAGCAGTTGGGTGTGTCAGCATGACCGTTTACGGTAAGTTTTGCGGAATGAAGGTGAGCATAAATTTCCCTTTTTCGGGCATAAAATTATCATATCCTTTTTCTTTATAACACGATGGGGAAGAGGCTCTGCTATAAGCTTTTCGGTTGGCTTGCGCGACACCCATTCAGATTGTACCCGGTGGATCAGCAAGATTAGGATTCGGTGACTCTGAGGATAACGATTAACCTGCCGGCAACGGTGTAACAACGAACCTTTTGCCCCCGTTTCTCGACCTGCAATATCAGCTCCGATACGTACCAACGAATCAGCCTATAAGCAGAACCAATACTCTTTCTTTCCGGAAATCGCACTCAATTGAGCGGATGATTTGATATGAGAAGGGGCATAAGACTCGGGGCTAAATTGCCGGCGTGAGAAGCCTGTCATATTGCTCAAAAATCGGGAAAGATGGGCGCACAACCTCGCTCATCGATGTCCACTCGAGTGTGTACTGTAAGACTCTCAGGATCGGGCCCTATTTTGTGGGTATGTGACACGCGGGTCCCCCGCCGTTTCCAATCGTGCCCTAATGTCTGTACCAGCAGGTTTTAGGGGCACGTACCGTGGAGCAGTTTCGAGTGAAATCCTGACTTCGGCTCTTGTCAGCAAGGAGAGCATCAAGATGGAAGGAGAACCCCCGAAACGATACCCAGAGAAAATTCAGTTTTTCCGCAGAGTGCTACCGCTAAGGGTAGTAAAGGATATCTGGAGGTCTCCGGAGTTGTGATAGCGTTGTATAGCGTTGCATTGGCTACCGTAGACTGGTTCTGGAAATCTTGAGATATCCCTTTACCATCCTTAGCACCCCGACGCAATATTAACCCCCATGTTCAGATATTCCTTGAGGCGTGCCCGTAGAGCTCCCCAGCCCCGCCAAAGCCGGTATAAAAAGCCACCCAAAGCCTTCGGATCACTTCCTACACTTTCTCCAGCTAGCGGTGGTAGTGGAAAGCATCTGCTATTGTGAGAATGCGTTACTCTAGAGTCTAGAGAGGAAAAGCTGATTAGCAGGTGAGCGGTTCTGCTACCCTACAGCAAAGCTAATCGCAAACCCTCCATTCGCCGTACTATACATATCCACCGCTTTCTCGAAATATAATATAAGATCTCGATGCGGTCTTTTGCAGGTTCTCCCCTCTTCCTCGCCGTCCGAGTAGCCATTTCCGGTGAAAAAAAGGGGGGAAGAACTCGCTTTCCTTTCCAGATTTTGTCGCAGCTATTGAAACGTTTCTCAAGTTCTGAATTTCCTTTCTCAAATATGATACTGAACGTTTGCAAACTTGATATAACCCATCACCCTTCTGGGGATCCACCGAAACAGAATAACTTGGAAACCTCATATCCGGCGCCGGCGCGAGAGAATCAAACCAAAAACCGAGGAAATCCTACCCCATCAAAGCCTCACAATTCCCCCCCCAGACCCACAGTCAGAAATGAAAACGGGTGTAGACCAAACCACCATTACACCCCACGATCCCTACCGGTACCCACCGACCCCACAGCTCAGCCCGTCAGCACGCAGTGCCAAAATCCAACGTTACTACACGCCAAGCTGAGATTTGTACATCATGGACTATCTTGCTCACTCACGACATTGGCTAAGCCATGGTACCGCTTTTTTGTCCAGAGGTTCGTAAATCATGTCACATCCCATCGTAGGGTTCTTTCGCGCAACGGACGAGGTGGTGTTCAAACACTTGTTCCCGTGCGCAATCGTTAGACTACTGCAGGATGTAATCCGGTATGCGGGGGAGGTATTATACCCTATTTGCGGCGAAACAGGGTTTGCGCTTGGGCGTCGGTCATCGAGGCTGCCAGTGGAGGCCATCACTTCGAACGCGGTCCTCTCGAGAGCTCATGGCTGGCCACTTTTCTTCCTATCCACGTCATCCTTAACCGGAACCAATGGTTCCATGGCTCAGTTGGTTAGCGCGTGGTGCTAATATTTCGTATGTTACGCCAAGGTCGAGAGTTCGACCCTCTCTGGAACCATTGATCTTGTCTTCTCTTTTTTGGAAACACTGTTTCCCGTATCTTGGGATCTGCCGCTTGTGTGTCGTGAATGTATGTATATATGTGCACGCTTGTGCTTGGAAGTTGGGCTATCTTGTGCTGTAATTCGTGTTTGGGTGGTTAGGTATGTGGCGGGCTACGTACGATATGTTTCTCGGGGCATGACTGCAGAGTGAGAAATTCACGAATCATAGAGTATGCGGAGCAACGCTACTAAATGCGCTGGAAACCTGTTATGGAAAAGTTGGTTTATTGAGACCTACAACCTCTAGAAAAAGCTAATCCCAGACCCCTCACCACTCCTACCACAGGCCCAGCCCATGAAGGAAAGAAAAAGAAAAAAAAGAAAAATCCATCCGAGTGACTAACTATGACTATCCAACCCACCTCCTCGCGCTTCTAAAAATTCTCACCCAGGGACCGACACCACCCCACTCTCCCCTAAACCCGGCGGGCTTATAGCTAACCGCCTCCTGTAAAACAGACCTCTCCGGGTGCGGCATCATAGCCAATACCCTCCCATTCTCATTCCTAACACCCGTGATCCCCCCGGGGGATCCATTCGGATTATACGGATAACGGTCGGTATGATTGCCCCTGTTATCCACGTAGCGTATAGGGGCAAGACCAGAGGCTTCGAGGGAACGCTGTTGGTCAGCGGATGCAAAAGTGGCTTTACCCTCTCCATGGGCGGCGGCGACGGGGAGGCGTGCCTCGTGCATTCCTTTTAAAAATACGCTAGGCACAGCTGAGCCGGGAGGGTCGGAAATTTCGACCGTGCAAAGGCGGGCTTCGTATTGCTCGCTCACGTTACGCTCGAATGTCGGCCAGTGTTCGGTTCCCGGGATTAGGGAGGTGAGTCTGCTGAAAAATTGACAGCCGTTACAGACTCCCAGGGCGAAGGTGTCATTGCGGGCCTTGAAGAAGTTTTCGAACTCTTGCCTGGTTTTCTCGTGGAGGAGGACGGATTTGGCCCACCCTGCACCGGCGCCTAGTACATCGCCGTAGGAGAACCCACCGCAGGCAGCGAGACCGACAAAGTCCGAGAGCGAGAGGTCCCCATCAATTATATCCGTCATGTGAACATCCACAGGTGTGAACCCGGCCAGTTTGAAGGCAAAGGCCATCTCGGCGTGGCCGTTCACACCTTGTTCGCGGAGGATTGCTACACGGGGTTTGGAGGTTGGGAGGGTGGTGAAAAGGAGATTGGACGGTGTGAAGGTGAGGTAGTAGGTTAGGCCTGGGTCATCGTCATCGAGGATGTTTTCGTATTCTTGGTCAGCGCAGACGGGGTTATCGCGCAGACGTTGCATTGCGTATGAGGTTTCGGACCATTTCTGCTGGAGCTCTCCTCGGGGAGTACGATCGTAGACGACTATCCCATCGTGGTCAATACTAATAGTTTGGTCGTAGGAAGTCTTGACCACTCCAATGGTATAGAGGTATCGTTTTGGGAACCCTGCATTTCCAAAGGCATCCTCAAAAGCTCCGAGATCAGATTCGCTGACCTGGAAAACTGCACCAAGTTCCTCGTTGAACAAGGCTGCTACAATATCTTCAGGTTTTCTACTATCGGCATAGTCCTTCACTTTCATATCGACACCGACCCTTCCTGCAAATGCCATCTCAACAATTGCAGTAAATAGACCACCATCACTCTTGTCATGGTAAGCGCGGACAATCCCAAGTTCTCTGAGCTTCTTGCACGCATCAAAGTAGGCCCTGATAACCCCAGCGTCTCTCACATCAGGAGCGTCATTTCCAAATTGTTGGAATACCTGGCAAAGAGCACTCCCACCCATCTCCTTCCTACCAAGCGCCAAATCGACAAAGACAAGCTCCGATCCTCTCTCCCGCTTGAGAGCAGGGGTCCAGGTCTTGCCAACATGCTCAACAGCCGCGAAGGCAGTGACAACGAGAGATACCGGTGCAGTGACCTCCTGGTCTTCATCACTGCTCTTCCACTTCATCTTCATACTCATAGAATCCTTTCCAACGGGAACGCTGATCCCCAACTTTGGACAAATATCCATGCCGACAGCTTCGACAGCTTCATATAAAGCCGCTCCCTCGCCAGGGTGACTACCGGCTGCCATCCAGTTTGCCGACAACCGGACGCGCTTTAGGCCGCCTTGGATGTCTGCCGCGGCCAAGTTGAGGATAGATTCTGCAACAGCCATACGTGCAGATGCTGCAGGGGAGATGAGGGCTAGAGTTGGCTTTTCGCCTATTGCCATAGCTTCGCCCGTGACTGATTCTTTAGATAGCGAAGTTGCAGTAACCGCGACATCCGCAACAGGGACTTGCCAAGGGCCGACCATCTGATCCCGAGTGACTAGCCCAGTGACAGTCCTGTCACCAATAGTGATGAGGAAGTTCTTGGAGCCAACACTAGGAAGTTTCAACACCCTATCCACAGCCTCAACCAAGCGGCCCTCCGGAGTTAGATTCGGGAGGTAGGTTTCCAAGCTATTATCGAACTGAGCATGGTCCAACACCCTGGTTGCAACATTTCTGTGCATCTTCGGAGGCTTTCCAAACAGCGTCGACATGGGAAGGTCAATGACCTTAGGATGGTCCCTACTGTCCCTATCCTTGAGTACCAATCTCCGCTCTGCTTCACTTCCCCCCTCAGCTCTACCAACAACAGAGAACCCACAGCGCTCCCGTTTGGCGATCGTTACAAAAGTCTTCAAGCCGGACTCTGCCACAGCCATGACATACCGTTCCTGAGCTTCGCAACACCATATCTGCAGAGGGCTCATCCCCTTGTCGGTATTCTCAACCTCTCGAAGCTCAAAAGTAGCTCCTAAACCAGCATCGTGTACCAGTTCTGGAAGAGCGTTTGAAAGCCCACCCGCACCGACGTCGTGAATAGACCTTATAGGGTTGTCCCCCCCCAGAGCGACACAAGCATCAATAACCATCTGTGCACGCCTCTGCTGTTCCGGGTTCCCTCTCTGAACAGAAGCAAAGTCGAGGTCTACCGACCCCTCACCAGAAGCAATACTACTAGCCGCACCGCCGCCCAGCCCAATCAACATTGCCGGACCACCGAGAACAATCAAATATGCCCCCGGCTCGATCATTCCCGCCTCCTTAATAGCATGTGCGGGGCGGACAGTACCCAACCCACCAGCAAGCATGATAGGTTTATGGTATCCTCTAATCTCCTTCACATTTCTATGTTCCACTGTTGCCGTCAGAGTTCGGAAGTAACCCATGATACATGGTCTCCCAAATTCATTGTTAAATGCTGCTGACCCGATAGGTGCCTCAAGCATAATATCCAAGGGGCTGGCGATATGGTGGGGCCTGCCAATGTTCAATTCCCAAGGCCGCTGATGTCCAGGGATTAAAAGGTCCGACACGCTGAACCCTGCTAGCCCAGCTTTCGGTTTGGATCCCCGACCTACAGCACCCTCGTCGCGAATCTCACCACCGGAGCCGGTGGCAGCGCCGGGGTACGGTGAGACGGCGGTTGGGTGATTGTGCGTTTCGACCTTAGCAACGAAATGTACAATTTCCTGCGTAGATGTCCACTCCTTCGACTCTGGATCCGGCGCCCAGTGCACGCCATTGTTCCCTTCAAGTACAGCTGCATTATCAGAATATGCAGAAATTGTATGATCAGGGCTGACTTTATGTGTGTTTCTAATCATCTCGAAGAGAGAGTATGGCTTTGCCTGTCCATCGATTTCCCAGGATGCGTTAAACTGTTTGTGACGGCAGTGTTCCGAGTTAACCTGAGCAAACATGAACAGCTCGACATCGTAGGGATTCCGAGGACATGGGCCAGAATCAGAGAACGCCTCAAGAAGATACTGCATCTCAAAAGAGTCCAATGCCAGACCCAATGTTTTATTCGCCAACTCAATGGCCTCCAATGGCGAAGTTACAGAAGATCGAAGATCGACCTGCCCAACTGGAAGCGGTTCGTGAGTGCCAAACAACTCTTCGTAACTAGGAGGTTCCGCTTGACATGTCTGGACCGAAAAACACACATCAGTTCCCATCAACCTCTCACACAAAAACGCACCGAGGTTAGGCGAGTACGCACCTGAGTCATGCGATCAAACAGCACATTATCCACCGCTCCAAATACGCCACCAATCCCAATCTCCTTCTCAAACGCCACAGAAAACAAAACCCCCCTCTCAATTCTCTTAACATAGCCCTTCAACCCACAAACATGCGCAATGGACGTCGCCTTCGAAGACCAAGGACTAATGGTCCCCTTCCTAGGAAACACCGGAAGCACCAGAGTGTTGCTCATAAAGCCCACATCCTTCCGACCCTTAGCATGCGCAGTCAATTTTCCAGTCTCCTCGTCACGATTCAACTTTGAAGACCCGTCGCCATAATGCAACAACTGGTCCAGACACCTTCTCTCCGGCGAACTCTCATCCTCCAAGACACTCAGATCCACGCCATCCTGGGGGCACACGTAGTGTATGAATATTGAGCGGATGGAGACGACTTTGTTGGTGTTGGAGGCTACGGAATTTATGACGTCTTTGATCCCCGCCAGACGGAACGGGGAATTGGCCGGTGGACCCGGGAGAGCCAGGTATCTCCGTTCGGGAGGAGAGCTAGCCATTGTGTATGGGTGTGCGAAGGTATCGAGTTGTCGATGGCAGGTAGAGAGGGTGAAGAGGGAGAAATGGGGGGGGTTGCTGTCGGCTCAAATTTTGGTCGCCCCACCTTGGTAGGTAGTGGGGTAGTCCGGGTTCCTACAGTACTATAAAAGTAACCCCCGTACCTTTTTCGGCGGTGATCAGGACGCGGGACCGCAGTTTTTTGGAACCAAGGATTACCGGCAGTCACACCAAGGAGAAAGAAAAGCAAGTCATGGCTTAAATGTATCCTGTAATGTTTTCCGGAGACATAAACCACAAAATTTGTCCCCAAGAGTTAGTACTATGACTAGCCTAAAGAGGAGTTGGCTAGTTTGTTGGTGAGTTGCTTATATAACCATCCCTCTTTATGCAACTAGAGGATTACCAGTACGGAAAACTGGCATGCCAGCATGCTAGAACTCGACACCCCGATATAATACAATTATCAACAGGTGTCCAGCAAAATAGGGGATCAAAAAGAGAAGAAGAAAAACAATGCTATTCTCCACAGACTTATTGGGGAACTGTGAGATGGGATGCACTACCGGTAATGCATCCACTGAGAGGTTGGTCTCAAACCTCGGCTTTCGAATTATTACCCATAGCTCGGTGTGGCACAGAACACCTAAACTACCTCCAGAACTGCAATACTGGCCGAAGCCACAGGTCCCCAGGTTAGTCTATATATCATAGTCTACCTGCCCGCGACCTGGACGATGGCCGGACCTAATTTATCTCCGTATTCACCTACTATCACACCTATGCTGAATCTATGTGTGGAGGTGCCAGCAGCAGCCAAGGTGGGTACTGTGCCGGGCATTGTGCTCGAGTCAGGAAACCATTAAAATGCCTTTGCTCGGAGCTAAGTCAATGGTCCTGGGGGTGCTAAGGGTCAAGCCAAAATAGTACTCCGACTCCCGGCTGCCTCATGCTCTCAAGCTCTGATCCGTTAGAATAATCAACTAGCTATGCTCTAACGAGCAAAAGGAAAGACTCGAGTGGAATAGAAAGTGTGGCCCTGAGAGACCACCTTCGTCGAACACTAGGGTCGGTTCTGGATGAGTATTTGCTTACAAAACGTGATTATGCAATTCAAAAAAAACAATAAGCCCGGCAGTGGTTAGGGAGCATCGGTATTCCCAACCATTCACTCGCTAATCTGGGGCAGTGGAACCAGTCTTATGAAAAACGTGAGTAACTGTATATCACAACTCTCTATGCCCGCCGATAAGCCACTTCGTTTATACAACTAAAGCTACATCATTCACAAATCTCTCCCAATGCACGACGACTTCTTGTTTTCCTCCGTTCTACCTCCAAATGCAATTCAACAAAGTAAAACGTTTCTCTCATAAAAAATAGGTCGGCGCGTTATCCCATCATCATTATCAACGCATGTGCTATATCGAATATGTGTATAAAAAGACAAGGCAGCAATTCCCCAAACTCCGAAATGATAAGGAAATACAAAGAAACGAGACGGTTAACCTAATAGGTTTCTGGTAATCCCTCACTTCCAAAGTCCGGGATCGTGTCACCGCATTTGAAGGAGCGGGTGTATGCCTTCTTGGGAAGGATTCCAGCAGCAATACCCTTCTTGTAGGACCATTGAGTGGCAGCTTCGGTGTCCCAGGTCCAGTATAGCCACCCCCAACTTTTCTCGAAGGAATCCATTTGGGCTATAATGAAAATGTTAGTGCCAGTCCAGCCACCTCAGATAAGATATTAGGATAAATGCCTTCAGCAAACATAAGGAGAAATTTCTTATATGTCTTTGAATAGTTGGAAGGGCTAGCATTGGCCCCCTCGCATGAGCATCCTTTTCCGCCGGGACAACTCGGCACGTTGGTCTGAGTCAGAGGATCTCCAGAATTAAGAGTACCTTCCCAGCGCGACCCAGCCCCAACCTATAACAAGTTAGAATCTTTGCGAAATGCTCTACCCCACAAGTTAAAGACCTACGTTATTGAGATGACGTGTGCAATCCGTCTCAGCCTGTCCCCATTCGCCAACCATGGTAGGCCCAAAACTAAAATCAACAGTCAGCGACCAATATCCCCCAAATTCCCACCACAGATAACCACTCACCCAGTGGAAGTGTCAACACTCTGCGCCATCTGCTGGCCCCATCCATCACAAGCAAATTTGACTTTAGCGGAATGTGTTGCCGAAATTTGCGCAGTATTGAAGATGACATATTGATGGACGTCGAGCAACATCTTATCCAAGCCCTTAAATTCGCCCTTCCAGTTATCCAACCCTCTAAACCCATCACCGAAAATGATATACCCCTGATAACCTGCTTTGCGAACAACCCCATGAGCCTTGACAGTCCACTCAATAACCTTGTCCGCATCAAGGAAGATCATCTTCGGCTCGTTAACAAGACCGTACATAGTCACCACGTTCTTGTATCGAGGTTGGGAAAAGAATGTTGCCATCTGGTTATGTATATCTAGGGTCTTTTGAGCATTGGTATCTCCGTCCGTCCCATTCAGCCACCCGATCTGCCCGAGTCTACCACTGTGGTTCCAGCCATTGGCTCCTCCAGGTACACTATGCAAGTCGAGCTTGACTCTCAATCCGTACTTTCTTGCATATTCAATCGCCCGTAACAAGTACCTCCAAGAGATCATCGGAACGAACGGGTCGCCGTCCAACGTCATGACGGCCCAATACCCGAAAGGAATACGAACATGATCAAGCCCTGCCTCCCTAATCTCCCGGAAAGCGCTCTCATTGACAAAACTTGCATAATGTTGCTCAATTGTCTTTGCCGCATTGGTAGGGCCGAGGTGTTTGCTAAGGGTGAATTCGTCTACAACGCCAAATCTGGAATCAATCTTATCGAAGAAAGACGGTGTGATGAATGGTTCAACGATAAGCCATCCCCCAAGATTGACACCACGAATAGGCTTGGTCCCATAGGAGAACTCCTGGTCCAAAGGTGGAACATTCTCATTCGCCTGGACGGAATCATCGTAGTCATCCCAAAGACCCATAACAGGAAGACCTCCGACTTTCCGATCAGTAAAGGTAAGGTTGAAATCCTGAGTATCAGCCCAAGTAAATGGGTCATAATAAGTTCCCTTATATTCAGACTACCCCCCAAACAGTCAGCCAGCTCCACGAAAGCAAACCCAGCCGAGAAAAAAAGGCATACCGGAATACTGGAAGCATCAATATCGCCGATGCTCCCACCCTTCTCGCCCTTTCCCAACCCCTCCTCAATTCCACCACCCGTAGCAGCCTTCTTCTTACCAACAACCAGTACCCCGACGGGAATAAGTATGATCAACAGGAGAATTGTCAAACCAATCAAGATCCCTAAAGAAAACACAATTAGCCCCTTACCCCCTGCATCTCTCAATAGAAAGAGCAAAACCCACAAAAGCAAGGCCCATATCTCCTCCTCCTCTTCTCCAGCGGTGGCGGGGGCGGGGGCGCGCTCTGACTCCTACTTCTCCGAGCCCTCCCATCCCTATGCCCCGAATGCCCCGAATTCCCACCAGCACCATACGCCCCTGCAGGAACAGACCTCCGTCTCCTCTTCCTCCTCGGTCTATCCCCATCTTCGCCGCCAGCACCGCCCCGTCGGTGATGACGCCTACTCTCGCCCCTTTCCAGATCCCGCTCTCGGCGTCGTCTCTTGTGCCTCTCCGCAGCTACCGGATCGACAGAATCGTCGGATGGTACCCTCCCGTGAGCATAAGCGTACTTTGTCATTTCCGGTTCGATACCGAATCACAAACCTAATCAATGCGGAAGAAGAATGAAGGAAGGAATGTGAATGAAAACGAAAGTCGAAACCAAGCGTCAAAGAATTCGACCCAGTTCGTCAAGCACACGCCCCCCCTCCACACGGAGCTTAGGTACGAGTACAGTACTCGAGAGTAGTAGGTTAGCCAGAAAACAAATTCGACAATCCTCACCTATCTTCTGTTTTCGCTTTTTTTCTTTTACTTTGTTTTTTTTAACACACCTCCCACACTTGGTGAAGCTCCGATAATGCAGCAAGGAGAGCAATCAAGCAATCACAAAAGTAAAAATAAAAATAAAAAAGGCACAACACCCTTTTCCTTTCCTTTGCTTTCCTCCTGCAGGTGCAATAGGGTATAAAACAAGGAAGAAGAAAAAATGAGAGGAAAAGAGGAGAACAAGAAGCCTCGCAGCTGAAAAAAAAAACTTAAGGACACGGCAGGATATATGACGAAGTTGTTTTGGTTCAGCCGTTGCCAGAGGAACGCATGCATGCTGGGCGGCTGCGTTGGGTTACTGTGTGGTGGACAGACAGAACAAGTCGACCTCTTTCTCCCCGGCCGCTCTCCTGTTTAGGGCCTTGTCCCCCGGTTCCTGAAAAGCTTGGGTTGAGGCTCGGCACGTGGCTCAGGATAAAGTTTAGTTATCATAGATCAAAAAGCTCAAACCCAATTGGGATGTCCATGATATCGTTCGGTTCGGCTCGGTTCAGTCCAGTCCGGTCCAGCCAGGTGCCTTTCGCCACGAACTATAAGTCTATATCGCATACACTGTAATTTGTCCTCGAGCACCTTATGTATGTCAGGAGCCGCACTCAAAAGATGTAGTCGAGGAGATAACGAGATCTGGATGTGAACTATCATAAGGTACAGTACCGGACCTGTGCCTTACTGCCGGTACCGTACCCGAGTAGAGTTTCAAACCGAGAGCTCATCCACCAATCTCTTTGGCGCGGTGACCGACTACGGTAGGGCGGGTAATGCCAGGAAATCTCTATTTTTAAACGCCAACAATAGAGTCCCGGCAATACCTCCCCTCTCCCCTCCCTCAAGCGCAAAGCCAATCAAGACCCTGAAGGCCCCCTTGCTTTGATCCACCACCCACCCACTTCTATCGGCACACGGACCAAACAAAAACAAACCTAACCACTACGGTACGACACCCGAACGATTTTGACAATTCCCTACGAGTACTGTACGAGTACACTACTCGTACGGTATCGGTACTCGTACGGGTAGGATAGCCAACCACGCACCCTACTATTTGATACTATCATAACCAACCCCACAGCAATGCTTGACACAACTCCCCCTCAGAAGAAAAAAATTGAGGTCCGGTAGCGATGCATAAATGCAGTCAAGTACAGCAAGAACTGCACAAGCCAACCTTGGCAATAATACCACTAGCATTGTGCTCGAGTACAGTACGAGTACAGTACCCTCTTCAACGAGGGCCCGATGAAAACCCCGACGAGTGACGAGCAAGGGGCATTTGACGGCAGTTCGTCAAAGTACTCGTGCTCATACTTGTAGGGTACAAGTAACGAAAAAAGAAGGAAAAAACCCGTTAACGTGACCGATCCCTGTTTGCCACACCAGTCTTCGTCGTGCCCACGTTGAATATGTAGTCTAGAGTATTCGGACCGGCCATCGGAGCAGTTCTCTATCATACTATCATACCCGTACTCGTACAGCACAAGCCTCAAGAAGTGTACTCGTACAGTACCTGAATATTTCTCAAGTCCAAATTTAGTATCAACGCTCAAACGTGCACAGACAGTCCGCCGTGCTAATCCTTCATCCCATTGTTCAATCTCCACAAGGGAAAAAAGGGAGGAACCGGCCCGTCCACCCTACCCCTTCCTCCCCCCATGCGCGCCATCCCCACGTTTTCCCATTTTGCTTCGTCCCTTTTTCGGTTTACCGTATGGGACGCGGGTATGATCGGCAAAACTTTATTTCATATCACCTCCTGCCACTAGAGTCCCTCCCCATCCGGCATCACCACGGAGCGAAAGGAAACCCGGAGAGAAAGAGAAA
>QLOI01000502.1:25994-57417 GCA_003313605.1 Tuber umbilicatum | reverse complement strand
AAAAAAAAAAAAAAAAAGGGGTGGGGGGAAAAGCAAAATTACACTTGAAAACAAGGATCTACGGTACTGCGCTCGTCCAGATCAGTAGTTCGAGAACAAGGGGTTGAGGTTTGCACTTGTCTTGTTCCAGTGCAAGTCATTGACTTTTTCTTTCTCGCCGTGGTGGGAAGGGCGGGGTTCCTTCAAACCCCTGTTCACAATCGTTGGTTTAAATTCGTTCTCACGCGCAAGCCACGATCCGAATCGAAACCATTCTTATATATTGGGCTTTATAGCCTCTGTGGCTTTCGATGTGAATACGAGTGCTGTGCGGTGCGGCACAGGTAGCGAGATGGATAGGAGGGTTTGAAAAGCCCGTGTTGACCAGTATTTCTCTATGCCGGAGGCTAATTGACCGGGCGAGGTTCGAGGTTACATCACAGAAGGTGGTCTTTATTATCGTGTAGGGGTAGGCGGGCGGGCAAGTTGGGTCGGATTTACTCGAGCACCGTGCAGTGCGAGTAAGTGTACGAGTATACGTAGGATGGGGTAACAGTATTTCTTGGGCAGTCTCAGGTATTAGCTGGTATAATATGGTATGGGGGGAGGCGGGGAACGGTGCTACAAGTGTAGCTCGGCGATGGTGTGCACAGCGTTTGGGCTGGTGGGGATTGGTTGATTGGGGCGGGCAAGGTACTCGTAGGACCATCTTGAATGGATGCATAAGGCTCGCTGAGGCTTCTTGATACTTGTACATTCACCGTAGCAGGGTCCCGGGCTTGTTGCTGCACCCCCCCATACTGCACACAAGCCTTGCTCTTCGTTGAGCGGATGTTTGAGGATTGCTGAATGTGCGAGAAGGTGCGATACTTTAAAAGTACCGTACTTGTATCTGGCAGAAGGTATCTGAAAATGAGGCAGGGTTTTTCTTTTTTCGCTGGTTGGATGGTTTCGGATACCCATTGCCAGATACAAGTGCGATACAAGTACAAGTAGAAATTCGGTGAGATTCCATTGAATATGTTATGAAGCGAGAGGCAAATAACAGCCGCTGCCTCACGCTCATCAAATGAGCTTAGCTGGGGGGAGATCAAATTACCGTATGGGCATACGGTATGGTAGTACAGTACATCAACTAAGTAAGCAAGTAAGCAAAATTAAATCTCACACACAAAACCGCGGCGACCAATTGCATCAAGAGCGGAGAAAGCCTTGTTATTTTCCTATCATTCTCACCGCCGCCTCTCAATTTATGGGAATAATCTGGTTCAATCGGGCGCTAGGAACCCGGGGATCAGAGCGAGGAGGGAGAAAAAAAAGAAAAGGAACGGAAGAAAGGGAAAAAGAAAAAAAAGATAAAACTCCGGAGCCAGAAACCTAAAGAGAGTAGGATAGTCACAAAACGCCGCGATAGATGACCAAAAATTGTTAAACTTCCATAGTTCCTGCAGGCTCTTCATCGGTAGAATCAAAGCTACCCACAGAACTCATCTCGTCATCGCTTTCACTATCGTCTGTGGCGGCGTCTGCGCCCTCTTTTGTGGCGTACTTAGCGACGTATTCTGTGCAGAAATTAGCTTGATATGCTCACTTGAGAGCAAAGGGGCGTGGTCTTTAAATAGTGCAAACGGCAGAACTCGCCTTTGACTTTGATCTCGTACTGCTTTGGCTCTCTCATCAAGAGCGCAGCCGCTTCACCATTCAGAGGATCTGTCGGGTTAGGATAGCGCAAAAGCTGCGGGAGGAACACTTCAAAGATATTGATCATGTCGAACATGGGGGACCACGTCTGGTTAATGACGTCTAAGCACACGCTTCCGCTTCTATGTGAATTGAGCCGGTTGTTAACTATCAAGAAAGCTCGTGAGGGGCACGCTTACAGCTCGTCAATATTGGGGTGGAAAATGCGATTTACAAATCCAATCGAAGGAGATTTGTACGGATACTGGTCGGGGAGCTCAACATGGACCTTCCAGATACCCCCAGTAAAAGGCGCTAAGGGAAACGGCTGTTAGCTCGCTACCCCGTAGAAAATGGATGGCAACAGAGGGTGGGACAAAGTTGGTGGTGCACAGAAGTGACCGCATCTTTGACCATCTCAACAACGGCGGCAAGAACCAACTCGTGAAACCCAATCTATAACTTTCTCACTAGATAGGCTTTTTGAAAGAACCTACTTTCTTCAGGACCCTTGAATCGAACGTAGAATTCTTGCCTAAATCACGTGAGTCGAGGAAATTGAGGCCCGAAATGAGGGTGGGATATGTTACACTATATGCACATCAGCAAAAAGCTACAGGATCGGGCAGGGGCCTCGGTGGCTACATACTATTATCGTTGACAAGAGTGACTTCGTAGTCGCTCATCAACCTATATGGTGTTAGGAGTTATTTGTTGCAAGGGGTGTAGAGAGTTGCGTCGAGGTGGTGTTCAAGTTACTTACAATCTGCGAAAACAGAGATGTTAGCAAACTATTGTTGGGATTTGGATAGCGGAAGGGTGGCAGGTCATACCTCATGACCTACCGTATCAAAAAACAAAACAGTCAGTATTGCCAATGACGGAAAAGGGTAAAATACCAAAAAACTCACATCAGTCTCTATCCTTCTCTTTGGAGAACTCATGGCGCGGGACTCTAAATAGCTAAGGTAGAACTGCTATTCCGTGTCGGTTTGTGGAAGGAAGGTGAGGAGGATAGGTTGAAACGATCGTCGGAGCCGAGATGGGGTTATGGATGCAGCGACGAGCGCGGCGCAGGGTGAAAGGTAGTTGTTATGGCGGTGGTGGTGGTGGGATTGTCAGATAGAAGGGTCGGATGGGGTGTTTAAGTAATGGATGGTCGGACGCGGGTGGAAGATTGTCGATACGCTAGATAATGAGGCAACCGGATGTATGGAGAACGGTGGGAATAAAGTTGAACGCGGATGACGAGGACAGACAATAGAATGAGGGGTTGAAGTTTGTATTCGGGCACCTATAGTCAAGTGAGGGGAGGAGGATGCAGGGTTGGGGTCAGTAAGGTGGAGCACGGACGAGACGGGTATGAGGGAAGGGGGAGGCAAGAGGGAGGGAGAGAGGGAGAGAGAGAAAGAGAGGGGTTTGGCCTACGATACGTTGTTTATCATGCTGAGCGATGCAGATGGCCGGTCCCGGTTAGATCGAGCTCACAAAATCCGGAGTGAAAGGGAAAGAACTTGGCACGCCTAGAGCTCTGAAGGCGGCTGCGTTCGCCAAAATCGGGCAATTGGTGGATAAATCTCAGTCTGCAGGCATCTTGGCTTGAAAGGAACCTCGGTGGTTTTGCCAAAGAAGTGGATTACTAATGCCTCCATCAATAAGTGCTTCCCGTTTCAACTTTTGGCGGGGCATTTTTCCGCCCCACGCAACCTTTGTGGTAAACACCCCACTCCCTGGAATGGGAAAATAATAAACGAAATGGGGATCCAGAGCTACGAATAAGGAAAAAAAGTGTGAATTCCTAATAGAAAAAGAATAGTCTAATCGCCCCCCCACCCGGCAAACAGACCCATGGCCTCGGGTTCAAATGCTACTCCGGACCCCAAAAACCAATGGATACTGTCACTCACTAATTATCACTGTCACGCATCTGACAAAAAAGAAATCCCATGTTTTAACTCTGACTCTGATTCCACCTATTTTATTCCCTTTCCTCCCAATTGTTCCCAACAAACTAACAACATCGTTTTGACTTCCGGGCTGAAATGAATCTACTAGGATCATCTCTGCTTTTTTCGCTCCGTTCGGCAGCTACCGCCGCGGCGGGTGTCGGTGGAGTTCAGTTTTGTGGACGAGTGCTGGGGCGCCAACGGCTCATGTACTCTTCCCACTCGCCCATCTCGCCAATAGCCGGATCCCTACGGAAAAAGGTGACAATAAACACCCTCCGGGGCATGCACGCTTCTAAAACCGCCATCGCTATGATGACAGCCCACGATTTCCCTTCCGGCCTTGTCGCTGATGAGGGAGGCATGGATATGATCCTCGTTGGAGACTCGTTGGCAATGGTAGCTTTGGGAATGAAGGTATCTTACTCATAGATTATCACTCGTGATGTCTTACTTTTTTTTGAACGGGAGCTGATTGTGTGCTCTGTAGGACACGAACCAAGTTAAACTAGACGTAATTACTCGCTTGCTTCCTCTTGAAGAGCTATGATAGGAGCAAACAGTCTGTTAGGATATACTGCATCATTGCCGCGCGGTCTCAAGGGGTGTTCGGTCTGCATTTACAGTGGGTTTGCTCTGGGTTTAGGTGCTCCTGAGGGAGCGGCGGTGGGGCGGGGGAAACTAATGGTGTCAACAGATTGGTGATCTGCCGATGGGCTCATACGAGGTTTCTCCTGAGCACGCCGTTGCCTCTTCTATCCGGATGATCCAAGATGGCCGAGTGGAGGTGAATTCTCTTTTTCTTTCTCCACTATTCCCCAATACAATCCACTAGATTTCCAGACCCACATCTCGTTCTCCTTGCTGGAGGGCGGCGCAGTGGGAACATGCGGAAACCTCCCCACCATTCCGCATCCTATCAATGTTGCCTACACCTCCGAACCCTAGCCCTAATCTCATACACTGTTGCTACCCTTTTCTAACCCGATTAACCCTCATTCCTGCTCTCTGCCCTGACGCTTTCCTAGGCCGTCAAACTCGAAGGTGGCATTGAATTAGCCCCCACAATATCTAGGATTACCTCCATTGGTATCCCGGTCCTCGGTCACATAGGCCTCACTCCGCAACGCTCGCACTCTCTAGGTGGCTTCCGCGTGCAAGGCAGGACTGCTGCTGGTGCTTCGAAGCTTCTCACCGACGCCCTAGCGCTTCAGGATGCCGGCTGCTTTGGTCTAGTCTTGGAAGCGGTCCCTGCCCCCATAGCTGAATTGATCACGGAGAAATTGAGAATCCCCACTATCGGTATCGGTGCGGGTAATGGGTGCTCGGGCCAAGTGCTTGTACAGATTGATATGCTGGGTAACTTCCCGGAGGGCAGGTTCATGCCGAGGTTTGTGAAGCAGTATGCAAATGTTTTCGAGGAGAGCAAGAAGGCCATGAAGCAGTATCGAGGTAGGCTTGTCTTCATTTATTCGGTGGTGGGTATGAGCTGACGGGAATATTCTTTGATAGAGGACGTCAGGAGCAGGGCATACCCTGCGAAGGAACATACATACCCTATCTCGCCCGAAGAACTCAAGGAGTTTGAGGAGATTTTGGAAAAGAGAAGTGCCGAGTTTGAGGATGAGTGATTTTTTTGCCCTAGAATGTATGAGAGTTTGACTATACCCCTTCGTTTATGCCCGTGTCAAACTTTTTTCATTTCATTTCTTTTTGGACCGGGTGCGTTTGTGCCTCGGAGCTTTGGGGTTAATCTACAGAAGGGTGGGCGTTTTTGATTTTTTGATATTTTTCGTATATTCTGCCTAATTTTTTACTATTGTTGGGCATAATTGGACTGGACCGTATCGGTCGGGAAGCGTCTATTCTGTCTCACACTTGTAATCAGTATGCTGGTAGTTTTGCGCGTTAGAATGATAGAAGAAGTACTCGAGCACTTGTACTAAGGTTTAGGTGAACTTTTCCGCAAATGCCGTCATTGGTGTCATGCAGTGAGCGGCTAAAAGTGCCAAAAGGAATCGCAATTGATGGCTTGTTTATCGATTGGACCGTGATAACTGTACGAGTCTCGGTTTGCGCGAGATGCAGGTTACGGACACCCGGGTACAAGTACTCGCTTACTAAACTCGTGGAAATGGGTTCTTCGACCGGGCGACTGGGACATGCACCATATCGTCATCGCTATCACCATCCGAAAACGTCTAGCTTGAGCTCAAAACATGATGATTAACTAAAATATGGCATTTATATAACAGGTTGTCCACGCATAAGAAAGCGCAACTCATATAATCCGGGGGAGGTGGGGGGAGATAACCTCAAGCCCTCTCTCCCATCTCCAAATCCGGGGTCGACGGTCTCGTGGGAACCATCTCAAACTCTGTCTTTGGATAATTCTGTTCGTCTCCCTCCTTCCCTCTGGGTGGGAGTGGGGAGCTGCATGAGGAGGAAGTTAGTCGTGGGAAGTATCTTCGCTACGCAATCGTTAGCCGATTAGAGGGGGGGTAAGGTTAAGGGGGACGCGCGTAGCTCCAATATGCAACCGAAGCACCAATCAGACTACCAGTGCTAACATCGTAAATGTCGTGTCTGTAGTCTTCCGTTCTGGAAAGCGTGATTAGGAGCGCGCCCAGTGACGGTAGGGCCGATATCACCACGCGACACATGTCGCTGCCGGGGCGGAGGGCGCGGGTTTGGCCGAGGAAGAATCTGTCCCACCATCATTACTCGCCAGTATCGGAGAGGGAGTGGGGAGACCAACAGACTCAAAAACCCCAGACCACTCCAAGAGAAACTACTGTGCCCACTGGGAAAACTCCTGAACCCGTCGTAGAGTGTGTGATAATCCTGCTCGGTGCACACCTCCACGCCGACCAATTCGTGCTCGGGCGTGCCTTCCTTCGGCTTGCACCTGGCGATCAAGTCGGGCCTTGGGCGGCCATAACCGTTCTTGACGGTGTCCGTGATGAACGTTGCCAGCATTAGGGATATCGATAGTCCTAGCAGGGACACGTGCATTTGGTGGAGCTTCTGCTCGCGCGTTTTGTGCCGGTTTATTAGGGTGGAGAGGAGGATTAGGAGGGTTGGGAGGGCGATGGAGTACACTAGGAGCATAGGGACGGGCACGCGCTCGATCTCCGCGTGCGGGAAGTGCAGTGTGCGGTCGTCGAGGCTGAACATGCGTTGGAAGGGCTCTATTAGCCCGACCGCGAGGTTTGCTAGGGCGAGGAGGAGGAGGGAGAGCCAGTCTGGAGCGTAGGATTGCTACGGGGAGGGGGTTGGTTAGTAGAGGGGAGAGGGGTGGGGGAGTGGAGGGGGGCGGACCTGCCAGAATCGCCGGATTGTTGCGCGGAGTCCTGGTTCGGAGTCCATGGTCATGTGCGCTTTCAGCGTGGCGGAACCGGGCATGGTCCCGTATGGGGATGTGTGGTCTGGAGGGGGCTGTAGGGTCTTTTCAACGTCCATTAAATTTTGTTTTATGATAGTTTAGCAATTGCACGCTCTAGTCGGTGGGAGTTAAGGGAGGGGAAGGGTGAAAGGAAAGGGTTTAATTACAGGAGGATTCCGAGTGAGAGGTGCGGAGGCGGAGCGGGGGGGAAGAGGTTCGCCTGCACCCCTCTTGTGGATTATATTTATATTGTTCGGGGGGGGGGAGGTAGGGAAATAGTGGTACAGTGGACTATTGTCACAAGGACAAAGTTGGGCCGGATTAAACGGATATAAGATCGGGTAGGGATGGGAGGTTGCTTGAGGCGGGCGAGTAGTAATTCGAGGCCAATATGCTGTGGGGGGAAGGGAAGTGAGAGGAGGAAAGAGCCAACAGGGTGTCACGGCGGCATACCTTATCAACGATCGGCGCTCCGAGCGGGAGGAATTCTCGTTGTTCTAGACTCGGTTAAGTTGCCCGTAGGTGTGGCGGATGCCGTTCCTGGATCAACGCTTAACAACCGCACTCTTACTCCCAGAGCAACTCGCAACCTCACTCACGACACCTCCTAGCAAAAACAAAGCTCTTTCCATCCACCGCAATTCGTCCACCACAAACATCCATAGCAAGCAATGCCCCAAGAACCCCCCCCCGGTGCCCTCTCAAGTGCATTCCCACCCCCACCAACATATTACACTCACTTCACCGAGGAAAACCTCGCAGCGCTAAAATCCCACCACCTGGAAGACGGCACACTCCCGCCGGCCGACTCCCTGCCCGACCCTCTCTGCTATCTGGTCCCCCCCCCACCCCCGGCCGGGTCTTACCGTGCTTTCGGCGAGGAATGGATGGTTCCCGAGCGATACCCTTCCCTGGAGGAGGCTGGTATTCGACAATTGTATCCGCCAACAAGCATGGCTGCGGTAGCAGCAGCGAATGGTGGTGGGGGAGGAGGAGCGGACAAAGGCAAGGAACTCACGGTCGATAGGACGATCGAGCTTCGGAGGCTGAGTAAATCCTTGCTGTTGAATTATTTGGAGTTGGTGGGGGTTATGGGGATGGCGCCGGAACAGGTTTGTTCTCCCTCCCTCCTTTCTTCCTCGGGGATTCGAAGCTAATTTGTTTGTCTGCACAGTTCCACGAAAAAACCGCCGACTTGGAAACAATCCTCTTCAACATGCACCACCTCATCAACGAATACCGCCCCCACCAAGCACGCGAAACGCTATGTTTGCGTATGGAAGAGCAGCTAGAGCGCACCCGCCGCGAGACAGAGGAGAACAAGAAGGCCGTTGCTAAAGTTGAGGATATACTCGCTGGATTGGAGCTGGTTGCGAAACGGGCGGATGCGCTTTGTGGTGGGGATGGACTGGAAGCGGGGAATTTGGGGGATATGATGAAGGAGAAGATCGACGATGATGGGGTTGCTAAGGCTAGAGTTAGGGATATGGAGGCTTGGAAGACACTTGTTGGTATGGGAGGTTGATGTTCGGTATCACACATGTGGTGTTGTAATGATGGTCTGATTGGCGTTTTTTCTTCTTCCTTTTTCTCGCACCTTTGCTTTGTATCGTTATGGGGAGAGGGGCGTTTGGAATCTGCTTTTTTTCTTTTGCTTGATAATACCTGATCACGATTGGTCGAGTTTTACACTCTCTTCTCCTTGCCGCAATCAGGCTGTTGCCGGCTACGCATAATGTGCATACAATATCACGGCTCGCCGGGCACTTGTCATATTCTGGGGACTTTCTTCTATCTAACCTCATGCTCCCCAAAAGCTCGAAATTGCACAAAAAACGAATCGTCCGTTCCATCCCATGGAGACTTTTCAGTTTTTTCCCAGCAAATCTAAACATTCAACTCGCTAACCTCCCCACTTAGCGCTCCGGTCCACGGCTCCAACGCCAACCTAACCTCCTCCTCGATAAAATCCATCGTCTGCTCGGGCGCCCTACCGACAAAACTTTTAGGATCCACCAAGCTATCAATCTCACCCCAAATGGGTTCGAAGAACTTGTCCTTCTTGATTCTTTCGATGAGGTCGTTATCCTTACCCTCCTGCTTGACGACAGCAGAAGCCTGATGGGAAAGGACTCTGATGGCTTCATGCGTGTCCTGACGCGAAGCACCGAGGGCGACCATGCGCATTATGAAGTTCTCCGTCGCCATGAACGGGAGTTCTTGCCTGATGCGACGGGCGATGACGGCAGGGTAGACTACCAGTCCGCCAGCGACGTTATCGAGGATGCGCAGGAGGATGTCAGTTGTTAGGAAAGCGTGGGGAATGTCGATCCTGCGGATAGCGCTATCGTCTAGAGTCCTCTCGAACCACTGTTGGGAGTAGGTGTCCAAGGCGTCCTTAGACAAATTCGCCAAGTGTCGGCCGAGGGAGCACATCCTCTCACTGCGCATGGGATTGCGCTTGTATGCCATTGCCGACGAGCCGATTTGGTCAGTCTCGAAGGGTTCTTCCATTTCTTTCGTTGCAGCTAGATGCCTGATGTCCCCGCCGATGCGTTGACACGTCGCACCAAAGGAACTCAGGACGGAAATGACGTCCACGTCCACCTTGCGCGAGTAGGTCTGTGAGGTGATCGGGTATGCATATTCGAAGCCGGCGAATTGGGTGACTAGTTTGTCCAATTCTTTGACTTTCTTGTGATCCCCGTTGAAGATTGCTAGGAAGGAGGCTTGTGTCCCCGTCGTGCCTTTCACGCCACGGAAGCCGAGGTCGGAGCGCGCGCGGGTTAGGTTGCGAAGGTCCCAGAGGAGGTCTTGGATCCAGAGGCAGGTCCGCTTTCCCACGGTCGTGAGCTGCGCCGGTTGGTAGTGGGTGTAACCCAGTGCCGGTAAGTCTTTATGCTCTAGGGCGAAGTTTGAGAGTTTGAGGATTACGTTGGCGAGTTTGGGGAGGACTATATCGAGACCCTGACGGAGGAAGAGGAGGTCGGCGTTGTCGGTGCAGTAGCAGCTAGTGGCTGGTCATTTCCCGATGTATCAGTACCAGCATCAATTGAATTAGCAGTACTAGGGAACGTACCGCCCCAATGGATGATCCCCGCCGCCGCCGGGGCGACCAGTCCAAAAGTGTGTACATGCGCCATAACGTCATGCCGTCTCCGCTTCTCCTCCTCTGCAGCGACTTTGAAGTCCTCGTCAGTAAGGTCGAGGTGTGCTTCCATCTGGGTGATAGCCTCATCAGGGATGGGCAGTCCCAATTGCTTCTCCGCCTTTGCTAGCCACACCCAGAGCTGACGCCAGGTGCGGAAACGCGTCTTGTTGGAGAAGAGCTGGGCCATCTCCCCCGAGGCATAGCGGGATGCCAATGGCGTTTGATAGATGTCGTTGTTGGACATTGTATGAGGGCGGATGAATTGCTAGTGATTGGGTTTTGGTTGGCAGTTAGTTGGTGGGGATGAGCTGCGGGATGTCCGAGGCAGAAACCTCTGCTTGTATAGTACGAGTATTTCCCTCAACTCTTCGGTGATCTCTCGTTGCCCCACTACCAGTATTAGAGGGGTGCGGTTTTTTCCCCTTGCGGATCTAATCTAATCGCGGCCAATCTACCGGTAATCATTGCTCCCATACAGCATAGCCGAGGAAAAATGTGTTGATCTAATCTAATCTAATCTAATGATGTCCGTTGAAGGATCAGTTGAATCCGACTGCCGACCATGAAAACCCCTTGCAGTAACTTTAATAACGGTTACCGCAGGTTATCGGTAAGAAATTACAATATCATTATGATAACGTCAAAGTCACCCGTTATGGCGTGCTCAACCTCAACCTCCCCAACACCGATACTGGCCGGACCCCTGCAAACAATGAAAAAAAAAAAAATGAGAGATGGAAAAAAACATCTTGAGAGGCGCAAACCCAATTGCTCGAAGACCGTTACTTTATAGCCGTCTTCTAGAGGTGGAGTATGATACAGTACGTACAGTATCCCGCGCGCGGGCCAACATTGAGGAACGTCTAAATGAGCGCCGTTTGTGAGTATAATAGGGTAATGAAGACATCCCCACGCTCACTCGTTCCCACTCGTTCCCGTTTGTTCCCCGCTCTCCTCCGGCTTTGCTGGGAAAGCGGGCGTAATGGAGTAAAAAGTAAAGAAGTACCGTAGATTGTTTAGTAAGTCTCACGGCTATTCCCCCGGTCTAGGCCCCCCGCGCAATTGCTGGTAATTCATCGGTCCTGCATCATGCTTGAAATTTTTTTCCTTCCTCTCTCCCTCCTTGCCATTTACTTAATTAGTACCCCCCCCAGTTTCTCTTTGGACCGGAAGTGGAGATCCCTTATTACCAAGCTAGCGTCTAGTTCCTACGCCTCTACTACTACCTCTCCCTCTTCTCTTCTTCGTTCCTTTCTACTCCCCCTCCCCATCTCAATCCCCAATGCATCTCACATCTCCGGATGAGCAAGCTAGCGGCTCATTACCAAAACCTCAACTCCGAGAGCAAGCACTGGCAGAGAAGATGGCACACTCAAACGAAGAGATATCACCGGTCTTCCCCCATTCAATTCCCGCGAATATCTCATCCGTGACCGGAACACTGTACACAACCGCCCAGACCCTCGTCCAGCAAGTAGCATATACCCTATCTGATAAGTTGTTCACATACTCCCCCGACACCTTCTCGCTGGACGAAGCGGCGAGGCTCTGGAGTGGCAATGAGCAGACGAACGTGCGTGGGATGGTCCCCACTGTTAACGCCATGGAGACAAGACTTGGCGCTGCGAATGTCCTCCTCGGATACGTCTTTTCCCCCGACGTGGATCCGAAGAAGAAGGCTGTTGCAAAGTCAATAATTGCGTCCTCTCCGGCGCTTATTCACATGCGCTCGGCTTTGGACCAATTGAGCGCTTTGTACGGTGTTTCTTCGCCCTTCGTCGCTCACGTTTCTGCAGTCGATTATGAAGTGTCTTCCGCGAAATTGGTCACGGACTATGCTTCTGCCGTCACCGTTGCGCAGGAGACCGGAATTGGCCTTTTGGCTTCGTTTTCCGCGCATGAAGCACAGCACATGGCGCTTTTCGCTGCCCTTGCTGCTACTGTTCTCCCGATGGTGCACATATACGATGGCGTCAGTGTGTCCCGGGAGTCTGCAAAGATCAAGGATGTTCTTGACCAGACTAGCTTGCAGAACGTCTTCTCTTCCATCCTAGAGGAGCGGAAGGAGGCGCCGAAGAAGAGTGACCAGGGTGCAAAAGTCAATGCCATCTTGAGAGGTCTCAACGCAGAGCTCGGGACCGCCTATTCCTTGTTCGAGTATGAGGGTCACGATGAACCTGATGCTGTGTTGGTCACTTTTGGATCTGTCGAGAGCTTGTTAGCGACCCAGGTTGCCGCTTCGCTCATGAAGTCTGGAGAGAGGATCGGTGTTATTGCCGTTCGCGTTTATAGGCCATTCTCGGAATCATACTTCCTCGAGGTACTCCCTAAGTCTGTTAGGAGAATCGCTGTTCTAGGTCAGGTAGCAAATAAGACTGCGGCAGAGGATAGCACTGTTCAGTCGGCTCTTTACGTCGATGTCGTGGCTGCGATCACAATGTCTGATATCTGGACCCTGCCGCCCCCGATCGTCGATATCAAGTATGCCCGAGAACAGGTCTGGTCGCCAAAGGAATTCGCTTGGATCTTCGACCAGATTGCCCGCAGTCGCAATGTTGTTGTCGAGATTCCTGAGGAGGAACCCGCTGCATCCACTATCGATGCTTTTAGTCTTTTGGGAGATGGCACCCATGCTCAACAGTACGTTTTCTGGGATGGTGACGATGCTGCTTCAGCACCCGCGGCATCAATCGTTTCCAGACTTCTCTCGGAGGACCCCGGTAAGAGCGTTTCTTTCCAGGCTGCGTATGATAACGTCCCACTTTCTGGTATTCTTCACTCCGAGATCAGGGCCAGTTCCAACGCCATTGATGCGCCTTTCCACATTGAGTATGCCGACATCTCCGTGGTCAGCGATATCCAGCTTCTTTCCAAGTTCGATATTGCCAGCCGGACCAAGAAGAGCGGGGTCATCCTTCTCAAGTCGACTATCAAGGACGACGAGTTCGAGGGGAAGCTCCCTGCACGTTTCAGGCGTGCAGTTACCAAGAGGGCCATAAACCTAGTCATCGTGGACCCTTCAGTCCTCGGAGAGGAAGCCCCCGCGGCGGTGGAGAATGCCCTCATCCAATTAGCCTTCGCCAGACTCGCCAACATCAGTGCACCCCTCGAGAAACTCTCATATCTCAACCTCGATTCCTCCGCAGTCCACCAAGCCTCCGAAAAGCTCGACCACTCATTACGCAAAGCCGAGATTCCAAAGGAATGGGCTAATGCCCAAGAAGATAATGAGCCCAGCCACCTCCCCACAATCCCGCGAGCAACTAGCTTCGCCATTAACGAGGAGAAGCACACCACGGAGCCCGCCTCGGCTCTCAAGACTTCACAATCGGCGGCACAGGCAATCGCCTTCAAGGAAGCCTACGGCGTGCAATCCGCCCTGCGCCCGGAACTCTCGATGAAGAACTACATCGTCAAAGTACAGGAGAACAGACGCCTGACACCAGAGTACTACGACCGCAATATCTTCCACATCGAGTTCGACCTAAGCGGCACAGGAATGGAATACCAAATCGGCGAAGCCCTAGGCATCCACTCCCAAAACGACCCAGACGAAGTCTCAGAGTTTATAGAGTTCTACGGCCTGAACCCAGACGGCATCGTCGAGGTCCCGTCAAAGGATGACCCAGACGTGCTCGAAATGCGCACCGTGTTCCAAGCACTGTCGCAGAACGTGGACATATTTGGCCGCCCGCCGAAGAAGTTTTATGAGTCGCTGGCGGAGTTTGCTACGGACGAGGGGGAAAAGAAGGCTTTGCTTACGCTGTCGTCGGCGGAGGGAGCTGCGGAGTTTAAGAGGAGGGCGGAGGTGGATATGGTCACTTTTGCGGATATCTTGCTCGAGTACAAGTCGGCTCATCCGAGCTTTTATGAGCTTGTTAAGATTGTCAGCCCGTTGAAGAGGAGAGAGTACTCTATCGCCTCCAGCCAGAAGGTCAATCCCAATAGTGTGCATCTCCTGATAGTCGTGGTGAATTGGGTGGATACGAAGGGAAGGAATAGGTTCGGACAGGCGACGAGGTATCTCAGTCGTCTGCCAATCGGAGCGGAGGTCACCGTTAGTATCAAGCCCAGCGTCATGAAACTGCCTCCTTTGGCCACGCAGGTAAGATCTATCCAATCGTGAAAAAAATAAAAATAAAAAACACCCAAAACATACATATACTCACGCCCGCCCCATAGCCCCTCATAATGGCAGGTCTCGGAACCGGTCTCGCCCCCTTCCGAGCCTTCGTCCAATACCGCGCATGGCAGAAGTCGCAAGGCGTGGACATTGGCTCCGTCCTGGTGTACATGGGCTCCCGCCACCAGCGGGAAGAATATCTCTACGGGGAGGAATGGGAAGCCTACCAAGCCGCTGGCATCGTGACCCTCCTCGGACGCGCATTCTCCCGCGACCAGCCCGAGAAGGTATACATCCAGGACCGGATGCGCCAATCGCTCGACGACATCATCGAGGCGTACATCAAGGAGGACGGAGCCTTCTACCTTTGCGGCCCCACGTGGCCGGTACCGGACGTCACGGAGGTGCTACAGGAGGCTATCGTCGAGGAGGGCAAGAGGCGGGGCGTCAGGATGGATGGCGCGAAGAAGATTGAGGAGTTGAAGGAGGGTCTGAGATATGTGCTTGAAGGTATGTCAAACCCTGCCTCGACGGGAGCCGCCCCCTCTCACGGCGAGGGGAGTGCACTGCTGACGGGGTGTTTTCAGTTTATTGAGGTGGGGGCCTGCGCTTTTGCGGGGGTGGTTGGGTTGGCGGTGATATTGGGTGAAAGGGTGTATGTCCTATGTCTGTTTTTCGGTTTCTGGATACTCGGGTATCCGGCGCTGTGCAGTGTATGAGTATAGAAAAATATTATAGAATTGTCTTTTATTTCTTCCTCCTGATCTGCGGTGCCTATTGAAGAGGGCAGTGCCATGGCGTCGATGGAGAGAGTCCGTGCTCAAAGAGGTGAAGCTGGAGGAGAGATAAATCCAGTACGAGTACGCTGTTCCACGCACTCGTCCCAGGCAAGAAGTATCCGAGAATACCAGTCACGTGTTTGCTACGGGTGCTCGGATCCGCACGGAATTTCTTGCCATATATTCCGAGAATTTATTTCGAGAATTCCCGCTTCCGGATACTTCCCGTCTGGGACAAAGCATCGTGTCCGGAGGTACGCTCTTCCGTGATTCAAGCCCCCAATTTGACGTCCGCTAATTTCGTAGACCGGGACGTACAGTAGAAATCACAATAACAGCTCCAGAAGGCCCGGCTCGAAGGGGCAGTACACTTGTACCCTGCGGTGCCGGCACTCACAGCCTAGACGCAGCCGATTAGGAAGGTTCTGCTGAGCGTATGAACTCGAACTCGAACTCGAACCCGAACGCCGCCCCGTGTTCGTCATAAATAGACTACCACAGTCCGTGCGCAGGGGAAAAGAAGCTTTGAAGGATAGGAGCGATACGATATTCCAGCCCACGTGATAAATCTATAGCCATCCCGAACCGTCACCAACTGTATGATACCGCTTACCTACATGAAATCATCCCGATCCGATAGCCTTCCGTTTGCATTGCATTATTCGCAACCACCGTACCGTACTCGTACACAACAAGCACAAGTTCCCAGCCCAGACAGGGCTCCAATCCACACTCAAGTTAAGATATCTCGCCTAACCACTGACATGGGGGGAGGCGAGAGAGGACCAACTGCCACGGTGAAAAAGTTCAAATCCGGCTCCCCGCAGAACCTCCTTTATCGTCGTCCTGCACCTTCTATCATGGGGGAGGTACAGCATTACAAAGCTCCACTAAGCTGCAAGGGGGGTATAATACCGGTACTGCCGGTGAGGGTTGACAAAGTCGGCTCACCTCCATCGGGAGTTGTGGCATATGGTGATAATATTATTATATTATTTCGTAGAAAAAGGACTAGATTAGGAAGTCCGAGTGATTACTGGTGGTGTCGTGGTCGATGGTTAGAACCGCTTTTGGAAGGAAGGAAAGGGGAAGTGGCGTTTTGCGCGGCTAACGCGCTGGGAGAGGTGTCGTGTTACTTTGGCTGTAAAAGACTTGCACCCTTGTGTCGTACGGTACTTGTGCTCATGACGCACGAGGAGTGTGATATCGGAAGAAAAGGGGATTCGCGAAATGTGTCGAAAATGTCCTTGGTACCGTATCATACCTGAGCGGCGCCTACCGTACTCGAGTACCGTGTAACACTCATGATTTGTATTCTCGCAACACTTCTTGCCCGGGACGGGTGAACTGGTGCCGCATTCGCGGTTTCTGTTTGCCTGTCGAGTGGGCTTATCGCGCGCTGACGCGCTGATGATATGATGGTAGACCCCGAGTTTTTGCGGTACTTTGAGATGGGGATAATATTGTTATTATTATTACATTATATAGTAATTTTGCCACTGGATTGGTCGAGTTTGGATAGCGATGCTCTCTGCGGGTAGTACAGTACCGATATTGGATCGGACCGTACTACCGGATCCTCCCGGAAGAATCCAGGAACTCGACCGTGGACTTGTATCATCACAATTACAGACACCTTATCCAGGACATCAGAGTCCAGGCCCACTCAAACCGATTGTTTTTCATCGCAGTGAGTCTGATGGCTCACCCGGTGTGATGGTTAACCGGCCGAAACACGTTACTGGAGTAAAACGCATGGCGTATCCGCATCCACCTCCCACGTGCCAGCCTCGCCCCGTTGAAGAAGGAAGGAAGGAAGGCACCTGCACCCTCACCTGCCTGATCGGTTGGGATTTGTTATCGTAATATATTATCGCGCCTTTAAGGGGTAAATAGTACCGGCGTCGCATTATAATGATGGAGGAGAGTCAGCGATTGACGATTGACACCGGGACGTGGGCTACCCGGGCTAAAAAAAAATAAGCTCAAAGGCTCCTCCCGAGCGTAACTGTACGAGTATGATACAAGCAATGATAGTGCGCCCGACTGCCGACTTACCGATAGTACGAGTACGATGCGATCCCGGTAATTATTAGGCGCTAAGGCTCGCTAGGGAAATTTAGGTCAGGCTGAGCCAGCTCCATTCAGGGGTCAGGCCGCAGTACCGGTAGGGTACAGTACGAGTACAGTACGAGTACGGTTCCCACCAGTATCCGACTTCTCACTCTCACTCGACCGTTCCTCGACTTGGTGCTGATTGGGCCCTACCACCCCCAAACACATCGTTGACCGCTTCAGCAACCCAAAGAGATAACTTCGGTATGCAGGCATTCCGGAGGCAGTAGCGATTTCATTTGCGCCGAAGGCAGATGGCCCTGTATTAACTGTTGGGTCTTTTATCGCAGATATCGTGGTTCTTCATGGCTGCGTACTGAGGGTGGAACTGTCAAACTCCCTCTAGCTAGCTCGAGGGCCTGCTTCTATAGACTTTTTGTTCCGTTTTCTACGGCATATCATACTAAAGGTGTCTACCCTAACGTATGCATAACCGCAATAGGCGCGTGGTGCATTCCCATACTTCATCCAACCCCTAATCCAGCTCCTCCCGCCCACAATTCTCCCCAGACCCAAGACGTTTGGATGATTCAAGAATTGTCGAGCAGTTGGCCAGCGTGAACATGTGATCCCCTCGCTGTGGCACAGTGCTCCAATATCAAGTTAACGGTTAGCTGTGCCCACGGAAGCTGCCAGTACTCGTACAGCACCGCGCGTGCCCACAACCACGTAATGGGGCGAATGCGAAAACGAGCTTACCGGTGCACCGCATACCGGTAAGCCACACTTGTCTCAGGCAGGAAGCATCTGGAAATACAAGCTGTGAGTCTGTACGAGTACCGGTATGGGCGCTCAGATGCAGGTATAATACGCACGGATATTCTACCATATACAGCACGCAAGTACATGTGCCAGGGGAGATGTTTTCCCACAGGACAGGGATTCTTTTACCCGCTAACCTGAATCAACTATTCACTAACCCTCTACTGGGTATGGTACAGGTATTCGCGAATCCTTGTTTTCGGATACCTGTTGCCTGGGACAAGTAAACTCACCGGATTGGGCATGATATGCAGTCAAAACAGTCATTCATTAGCTACCACAAATATAAGCGGGAATAGTACCGGCAATAAGTAATTCCGGGAGAGAAGGAAGGAATGAGAAAAGGGAAGGTACTGGACCACGTGCTAGGACGTTGGAGTTTCCTCTCCTAGTAAGGTTTGGTGTTTGTTTTTGTTTTTTCATTTTTTTATTCGTCTCGGGGAGCGGATTTTTTTGGTGTGTTTATAGCACCTTTTCCAGAGGAGGAAATTTTGGACGAGATACCGTAGCCGTAGAGTACAGTACAGCACTCCCTCACCTTCCCTGGGGGTCGAACCCCATGGGGAGGGGAGGAGATTTCCGGTTGGATCGTAATGGTATACAAGTACAAGTATGGTAAAGTGCGGACCCGTGTGTGGCCATGCGGTGCTTTCTTTCTATGTGCGGTACCGTAGATTATTTCCAATTTCTTTGCCGACGCCCCTGCCCTACTGTGTCATGGCTCCATGCTTGCGTACGCATGGCCTGCGAAAGCTTGTTGCTGGAAGGTTTGGAGCCGATGGCTTGATATTGAGGGGTGGGTGTGTGCATAGGGGATGGAAGGTGGATATAAGAATCCCCCCTCCCCCTCCCCAAAGTTTACTTAGAATCACCATCCTCTTTCGGCGACGATAACAAGCCTTTATTCTTTCGTCTTCTTCTTCTGCAGGATAAACAAAGCGATCGTCATGATCACTCCTTCGGAGGTCATTTCTTTTGCCGGCGACTTGGGCGTCCCGGCCGCAGGGTTGCAGAAGATTGGTGAGCTTAGAAATACTTCTGGGGATTATGGGCTTTGGCGAGGCATCGCGGTGTTAATTCTTACTCTGCTATTCCCCGATAAAACCTTGTTGCCGGACATGGCTGGGTATAATGTCAGTATGAGTATCAATTGGTGAGTTCAACCTCTCCCTGCCCCAATTGTTTGGTTGAGCGAGTGAGTGAGTGTGGTTCTAATACGGCGGAATCGGAATAGGTCCATGAGAGCATGGTTGCCCCCGCAGGCCATCTTCGTGCCAACTTCAGCGCAGGATGTAGCAAAGTCGATTGAAATCATCAATTTCTTCTCCGTACCATTCGCCGTGCGCTCCGGCGGCCACACCCCCTTCCCCGGGAGTTCAAGCATCTCCGGCGGAATCCTCATTTCTCTCCAGAACCTCACCACCCTGGCTCTCTCGGAATCAAAGGACCTCGTCTCCGTCGGCCCGGGGAATAGGTGGATCAACGTCTACGAATTCCTAGAACCTCACAATCTCGCCGTTGTCGGCGGTAGAGTGCCCAGCGTCGGCGTTGGCGGTCTAACCACTGGCGGCGGCAACTCCTACTTCTCAACCGGTCATGGGATGGCATGTGACAACGTTGCCAGCTTCGAGGTTGTCATCGCAGACGGGAGTATCGTCACGGCATCTGCTGCTGAAAATAAGGACCTGTTCTGGGCGCTCAAGGGCGGGAGCAATAACTTTGGGATTGTTACTCGGCTGGACTTGTTCGCCATCCCGATTCCCAATGGGAAAGTCTGGGGCGGGAACACGGTTTTCTTGCCTCAGCAGTTTGGTGACGTTACCGATGCGATCGCCGAGTATCAGATGAATGGCCAATTGACTGACCCTGATGCGGCGATTATCCCTAGCCTTTCTTTTGTCGGGCAGGGGAATTCGAGCACTTTTTCGGTAACTGTTTTTCATGCTAGTGGTCAGAAGCCGGCATCCTTGGATCCTATCTTTAAGGCCGGCCCCGTGAGGGATAACAGCCAACAGAGAACTTTACCGGAAATGGCGAAGGTGGCTGGCGGTGGAGACGCGGTTGCTAATCTACCTCCTCGGTGAGTCCTCCCTTTTCACCCAAATGATTTGAAAATCGCCCGACTTCTAATAACTGCGTGGCTGTCTAGACACGACTTCCGAACCCTAAGCATCGCCGTCTCCCCAGAATTCTACCGCGAGATTGTCGCCCTCTTTCAAAAAACCTACGCCATGAACACCACCCTCTCCTCCATCCTTGGTTACATGATAACCCTGACTTTCCAGCCCGTCGCTGCATCAACCGTGACCCACGGCAAGACTCGCGGCGGAAACGCAATGGGTATGTCGGAGAAGGCCCAAACATGGCTCTGCTTGACATCCACCTGGGCGCTCCCATCCGACGATCAGGTCATACTCCCGGTCAGCATTAGCTTTATCAAGCAGGTCGAGGACCTGGCGAAGGCTAAGGGACTGCTCGAGCAGTACTTGTTCCTCAACGACGCTGCTATCGATCAGAAGGTTATCGCTAGCTATGGCGATGCACAAGTGAAAGAATTAAAGAAGGTTTCTAAGAAATACGATCCCAAGGGTGTGTTTCAGAAGTTGGCGAAGGGAGGGTTCAAGTTGCCTTAGCGGCGTCAATAATTGATACTGTACTGTAGTTATTTTTTTTAAGCTGTTGGGGCAGAAAACTGGGGTGCATTGATTATAGCATTAATAATTCAGTTGAATTTTGGACCAGGTTTTGGTCATAATATTATATTTTACTAGGTCAGGCTTCCACGAGTCCTAAGTGTCAAGAGGAAGAACAAGATTTTTGGGCTCTAAAGCAACCCCGTGAAAAAAACCAACTGATCTAATCCCCGGGGGATGCACAATAGCAGAGTGATTATGTCCCTACTACAGGAAGAGATTCATCACATCCTGAGGCTTTTTGGGTGCTGACCCCCTTATGCCCCTGGCACCTGGAACAAGCCTCCGAGTGAGTACCCGTGAAGAACCCAACGCTCTACCCCGAGAAGTGGTATCCGATTAGTAATCGCGGACAGCCACTACGAGTACTCCTCGGTAAGCGCACTATTAGGAGTAAGTATCATGCCAATTTCCTTCGCAATGCGAGTGCTCGTACTGTGATATCTAAAGAGCGTTATCATGACCAATATGTTATCGGCCGATCGCGATTGCAGCACCGTATTACCGATTACCGTGCTAGACTTTTACTCGCACTCTAATCACGCTTGAGTGGGGGATAAGTTACCGGTAGACTATCCAAGGCATTGGTTTCACGGGCCAAAAATGCCTTGAACGCGCTCACGGCGTTCTCACTGGGGTTTGATAGGTTAGGTTTTTGGGTTGGATGGCGTTGGGTTCTTTCACATGGAGGATGCAGGTACCGGCATAATATCATAATATTCTGGGACAAGTTATGATAGCAAATGCCTGACTAATATACGAGTAAATTAAATTTATGTGGGTATTTTTTTTATTTTTTTTTTGTATCAGGCGGGGAGCTTTTATTCTGACAGGTCTGTGTTACGATAAGGTTCCGTTGATGTTTCCCCACCGACGTCAACGGTCGTATTAGATCCCTAATCCCCGTGCCCCAAATTCCCATTCACCCCGCCACAAATCGCCTCCCTGTTCAAAAACCTGCTACCGCCCCATCCATTCACCCTCTCTCATAGATAATTTACCGCCATCTTTCCATCAACCTATCGTACTCGTTTGCATAGTCAACTCCTCGCCATGGCTTCCGACTCTGACCTTCAACCGATCGACCCCGCTAAACATGTCTTTGCTATTCCGACCAAAAGAATTCACGTCCAAGAGGACGTTCCGCACTTCATCACCTCACCAGCTTACAAACTGATAACAAACTTCATCCTTCACCTTAATGCTTCGGCGTCCCCATTAAACCCAGAAACTGGCGAGCTCCGTAACCCGCAGAACTATACGCTGACCTCCCCTACCATCCATGTATCCCCCGAAGTCGACGGCGTCATCCGACTCATTCACAAGCTAGAAGCCCTGGTGGCCCAAGCTCCGCCGGATCCGGGGCCGCGAAGGTTCGGTAACACCGCCTACCGTCATTGGTACGCTCTTGTCGAGGACGCTCTCGGGGGTCCGGATAGTCTTCTCGACCAGCACCTACCCGCGTCGGCGCTCTCGCCAAAGGGGAAAAGCGAAGTCACCGCCAAGCAGGAATTACTCCCGTATCTTCTCGGTTCTTTCGGATCTTCCCAACGCCTGGATTACGGTACCGGGCACGAGCTCTCGTTCTTGGCCTTCCTCTGCGGGATTTGGGTGCTCGGTGGGTTTCAGGCCGGGAGGGATGAGCTCGGATTGGCTCTCAAGTGTCTTGATGCATACCTTCATCTGGTTAGACGGCTGGTGACTACGTACACCCTTGAGCCCGCGGGTTCTCATGGGGTTTGGGGGCTTGATGATCATTCGTTCCTTCCCTATATCTTTGGCAGCGCTGAGTTGACTACCCACCCCCCGACCGATCCGTCCTCGAGCTCGGCGGTTCCGGCAAATGTTGAGGGGTTGGAAGATGTGCCGAAGCCTGGAGATGTAGTTAAGAGTCTTGTCGTTGAGAGGGAGCGTTTGAGAAATCTTTACTTTGGGGCTATTGGTTTTATATACGACGTCAAGAAGGGCCCTTTCTGGGAGCATAGTCCGATTTTATATGATATCTCTGGCGTTCAAGGAGGATGGGGTAAGATAAACAAAGTAGGCGTCCCCCGAGTGCTTATATTTTGACAGGGTTTGCTTACGCCTATGGCCCAGGGAATGATCAAGATGTTTAATGCAGAAGTTCTGGGGAAATTTCCGGTTGTTCAACACTTCAGGTTTGGGAGCATTTTCAGCTGGGGAGAGGCAGGCGGCTCTGCCGATACCGTGACTATTACTGCTAGGACTCAAGTGCCCCATGCAGGTGGTCGGGGGACTGGGGCTGGAAGTGGGGTAGGAGCTGGATCTAGCGCTTTCTCTGATCCTGGAACTCGGGCGCCCGGGAATCCTGTCATCAGCACAGCTGCACCTTGGGCTAGAAACCCAACGCAGTCTCCTACGATTGGCTCAAATACTGATTTCACCACTAGGGCGCCCTGGGGCATCCCCACTTCTACTGCGAATCAAACTGGATCCACAGCAGGTCGCTTCCCCGCTGAATCCTCGGCCTCCCGCACTGCTCCTCGCCAATTGCCTGGTAGAGAGCCCGGCACAGAGGATGCGAGAGCTCCATGGGCTACCGGCGAAGCGGATAAGCATCCCCCTTCCCCAGATATCACACAAGCAACTGAGGCAAACCTCGGGCCCAAGAGGACTAGTTCTCCGGACAGCAAGCTCGCTACCATGGAAGGTGAAGAGGGTAGACTTAGAAGGGGTAGTATTGGAACCGGGGGTGTTCGGGTCGCAGAGACAGGGGATCTTAAGAAAAAGTCACCTCCCCCCCACCAAGGCTAATCATACAACGATAAACGTTTCGGGGGAAAGGTTGAAAGCATGGGTTATCCTTTCCCTGTCCTTTCTTCAGCCTCTACCTATAGTCTTTAGAATTTCCGATCTCGTCAAAGCTGTCGTTTCTTTATATTCCTTTTTCTTCTTATTTTGCACATGTGATTTGTGACTGTAGTTTCGGTGTCTTGTGGTTCTTTAGGATATGGTTGCATGGTTTTTATAGCGGTGCTTGGGGTTAACGGAGCGGGGATACTGTACTTATTCTTCCTTACCTTTCCTTTCTTCTTAACTTACCTTTCGGGATCCACATGATTACTTTGATACAATGGTTTCTTTTCTTTTCTTTTCTTTTCTCCTTCTTTCCTCTTTTTTCCCCCTTTTCTTGAAAAAGAAAAATTGTAACTTGACTGGCTTAAGTTTGTTTTTATTATGGGGGGTATCCCCATGATATGGTACTGTACCGGTATGGTATATAATGCGGTGCTCGCGGGGCGGGCGCAAATTAATTATGCCGTTACCTATGATAATATCGGTACCGTTGCCAGTATGTGCTCCTACTTTTTTTCTTTTTTTCTTTTCGGCGGGGTCTGCTATTGCTGTCTGACAGCACTGTAAGAAGTCTAATAGCTCATGCACTCTGCCGGGTATGGGGATACCATGATATAGGCAGCATACTGCACATTGTATTGTAGCTACCCCGTAGGGCTACCGGTACTCGAACACGGAGGAAGGAAAGTGTCGTAATCGTCATTATTGATGCACCGCATTCGACTCACTCGAGAGGGGGACCGGTATTTGATATCGGTTACTGCGCTGTTAGAGGGCCAGTGCCGTGGTAGTTCTCTCATTCTTCCCTCGGTGTTTGTGTGCATGATGAGGGAGGCATTTACTCGGAAACATGTTTTCAAGAGGGGAAACTCCTGTTTGTCTATGTAGGTACAGTGCCGGTATCATCAGACAGCACGAGCAGTCGCTTTGAAATTTCGGGTGGGGCTAAGCCTGGTCGAGTTAGAGATCTTTGGCACGGCTCGAGTCTCTCGCTTGAGATTGGCAACAAAAATGTCTGAAGGTTACCAGTGACCACCGAGAGATGAAATGTCATTTGGCCTCCCTTCCGCGTCCCGCCCGTTTACTTTCTGCTCTACTTCTCCTTTTCCATCTCTTCTCCTATCTTCTCCCTCCTCTTCTCCCTCTCCTCTTCCTTTCCCTTCATACAATCCTTCTTCCTCTCGTACCGTACAGTATCATACCTCCCCTGCCATTGGCATTTCAGGCACACACACACACTCTCTCTTCCCCTCACACTCATCCATACTATCCCAGGGCTCGCCTTTGGAAGGGCGTGTTTCGAGATTGAGATCTCCAATCAGAAGCCAGGGACGAACCTTTTCTATTGAAAACTTGCAACCTTGTCGTCGGCAATTTCAATGTGTGTTGGTCCCATCCCCTGCTACATCGCTGTTATCTCTGCATAATCGTAAAATAACCGGTCCACCCCTCACATCCCAAAACAACACTATCTGCTCCACCATACTACTGTATTACCGTAGTACCGCATTACCTTCTATCCGCTGTTTTGTTACCCCCTTCCCTCTCCTTCGTTTTTCACCCCGCATTTCCAAGCCTCATGCTAGGATAACCGGAATCCACATCTCATCCACCCATCTCGAAGCCTTTGTCGACGTGGTTCGACCTGCACGCGTTTATTTGACTGACCGCCGCTCGCATCAGTTTCGCTCATCGTATCCTCGGCATCTCCTACAGCCTCCCTTCTACCTCATCACGCTAGTCCGTTGCTGCTGCTTTCCTACAAAAGGCGTCATCCCTCATCTCGACCATTCCTCTCGGAACAAACAGTCCTCCAGACCCCCCCCCCCTTTTTATTTTATCTTAGATCTTTAATCACTGCCCGACAGAAAATATGTCGGACCCTCCTCAAGAGGTACTAGCCCCAACCCTCCCTCAGGACTTGTCTATCACTCTTATGGTGGAAGAGGAGGTGTCTTCTACAGCAGATCCTGACCCCGTTAAGGAGACCCATCGGGAAGAGCAAAAGGAGACCAAGAAACCTACCGTGACGGGACCGGCTAGACGTCCTGGATCAAGCTCTACTGCTCCAGTCTCCGGCCTCCCGCCTCGGAGGACTGGGACTACTACTTTATCGGGACCCCCGCGGAGATCTGCTGCTGGAGCTAATGGGGCCACCGGCGCTGCCAGCAATCCGGCAACACGTAGGACCGCTTCTGGACCGACTAGCAGTGCCACTGGCAACCCTCCAGCTGCTGGCTCGAGGACGGCCATAACATCCGGTATTTCTAGGAGAACACCGGCAATCGCCTCTCCAGCTGCAAATACTACCCGCTCGCCCGAGAAGAAGGGCACAGCATCCAGTCTGAGCAGTTCCACTAGTCCTACCGCTGATCGCCGATCCTCCGCTGGAGGCGCCGCAGGTGGCGCTGGTAATTTGAGAAGAACCGCTACTTCTACGACCACACCCACAGCATCGACACACCGGTCACGTCCTTCGATATCTGCTTCATCTAATACCGCAACTGCTGGGCGCCCTTCGGTTGCTTCCACGGCCCGGGAGCACGCCATCTCGCCTAGACCGCCGTCCGCCACCGGACGACCTGTCCCTACGGCTGCAAGAGGAGCCACCGGAATTTCTAGCCTCCCCCCCCGGTCCAGCACTTCGAATCTACGTTCGAGAACCGCGGGGCCCAGCGGGCCTGCTAATTCATTGAGCGCTACTTCGAAGGAGTTGGAAGCCTTGAAAGTTAAGGCGTCTGATTTGGAGGAAAAGAACAAGGAGCTTTTAGAGCAACTCTCCAAAGCAGGCGGTCACCCTACCACTAATGGAGATGCTAGGGCAGCTACTGAAGAGTTGGAGTCCGAGCTGGCGCTTCTTAAAGCAAGGATCACTACCATTCAAGAAGCGGTAAGGTCCCATCATATATATTAGATCATAGCGTATCAGAGGCTAATGAATTATATACAGAACGAGAAGCTACAGGCCCAGTGTGAAGACGCCGAGGCAAAGTGTGCAACTCTTGCAGCCCTGGTTGAGGAATCTGCGGCAACGATTAAGGATGTAAACGATAAGATGATTGCCAGACATGCAGAAGAGCTCAAGGCACTTGAAGGTGGCTTCGATGAAAAAGAAAAGGACCTTCTCACGCAGATAAATGCTCTGAAAACTTCTTTCGAGTCTCTGGAAGCACGCCATGCCGAGGAAGTATCTAACAACGCTTCCTTGGTTGAAAAGGTATTTCTGTCCTTGATAAGACGGTGTGAGCAAGACTAATTCTGGCAAAGGCTGCGAAAGAAACTGATGACCTCCAAAAGGTCATTGAAGCTCAAGAGGCGGCGCATAATAAGGCGGTTGAAGCTCTCAATGCTGCTCTTGCAGCTGAGAAGGAAGCCAACAGCCAGAGCTCAACTGATGCGGAAAGCCTCGCCAAGAGTCTTACCGAGGAGATTTCCGCGTTAAAGAAACAGATTGAGGACGCACATGAAGTTTCTAAGTGTGACACCGAAAAGAACATGGAGGCACTCGAGTCTCGCCAGAAGGAACTTGATGGACTCCATAATGTTATCAATATGCTACAAGATGAATTGGAAAAGGTGACACTTGAAAGCAAGGCTAGAGAACTAAAGACCATCCAAGAACTCCAAGAGAAGCACGAAGCGGAACTAGCAGAGGCAGTTAATGCTGAGAAAACAGTGGCTGAGGAAGCCGAGGCCAAACTCGAGAAGCTTATTCAGGAGCACCGAGTGCAGTTGGAAAAGGGTTCCGAGGTTTTGTCTGCCCAGCTTCAAGAAGCCAAATCCTCAGCCATGGTATTGGAGGAGGATCTGCTACTGAAAATCGAGGCTGCCAAGTTGGAGGGTGCTGAAGCTTTGGAGGCTGCTCGGAAAAAAGCGACCGAAGAAATTGAAGCTGTCAAGCAGGAGGGTGAAGCTCAGCAGAGGCAGTTTGAAATGGACATTGAGGCCCTGAGAAGAGAAGCTTCTGGTAGCGTTGAGAGCAAGGACAAGGAATGGGAAAACAGGATCGACCAGTTGACGAAGTCGAACCAAGAACAAGTCGGCAGTTTGACAGCCCAGCTGGATACTGCAAAAGAGGAGATCCAAGAAGCCTTACAGAAATTAGAACTAGTTAAACAGCATTCTGAAGACGAGATTAGGTCAGCACAAGAGCAAAGGAAGGAAGAAGTCACCGCCCTACAGAGCTCTTTGGAGACCTTGCATAAGGAACTGACGGTCTGTTCCATATGCAAACACATCATTTGTTTTTTTGCTCACGAGATTTATTGCAGGACAAGGAAGATCAACTGGCAAAATTCAAAGTGGGTCTTGAAAAGGCAGTTAAGGATATGGCAGATAACGCTGAGGTCAGTAGCAACTGTTTCCTGCACTGGGCGAGTCGCTAACAATTGTACAGGCGGCTTCTAAACTTGAGGAAGCCCATAAGGTTGCCCTTGATTCTCAGCGCACTGAACGTGTTACGGAAATCGAGAAAATAAAGGCCGAACTAGATTCAACCAAAGAGGCACATACCGCCGAGATATCTCGTATGGCTAGGGAACTTAAAAAGGCAGAAGAAGACATGTCAGAGTTATTACAGAGCCATAGTTCTACCATCTCTTTGCTTGAGAACCAACTTGCAACCGAGAAAGCCTCCCGAGTGGAGCTGCAAGCCGCTCTGGATACGGTCCCCGATCAATCCGCTTTCGACGCCCTTTCAAAGCAACTTGAGATGGCAAAGGCAGAACTTGACGAAATTAAGGCATCCAAGGATGCCGAGATCAAAAAGTCGCAGGAATCGTTACAGGAAGCAGAGGAATCTAGATCTGGGCTCGAGTCCGAGGTTGCAAAGGAGAAGGCTACAAATCAGGAGCTTCTCGAGAAGGTTTCAGCCCTCGAAATAGAGGTCTCAGAAGCCAAGAAGGAGGTGGCCGAAAAAATTGCTGCAGTTGAGAAATCAGCGGAAGAGGTCAAGGATCTCCGTGCGTCGATGGAAGCTGATTACAAGTCGATGGAGTCGATTTACCAAATGGAGGTTGAAGAGCTGAAGCGTGAAACCAAAGGCTTGAAGGATAAGCTTGGGGCCGGTGATCCCGGGATGCAAGGCAAGGATGGGGTCATTGAAAAGCTTGAGGCTGAAAAGGGGGAAGTTGAAGCTGCTTTGGCTGCTCTCGAGAAAGAGAAGAAGGTTTTAGAGGAGGAAAAGAAGGCCCTGGAGGAAGAGAAAGCGATCCTAGCGGGCGGGAACGGGTCCCTCAGCAGAGAGATGGAAATTCTTAAGGAGGAGAAGGAAGCCTCTATGGCTTCTATCACCGCTGAGCTGGAATCTTTGAAGGGAGAGCTCAATACCCTAAAGGAGGAGAAGGAGACTGCTCTTCAGACCGTGAGGGCAAAGGAAACTGACCTCGAGAAAACTAACCAATTGGTCTCTTCGTTGGAAGCCGATACCACAGAAAAATCTAATAGTTTAGAAACAATTAGCAAAGAGAAGTCTGACCTCGAAGCCGAGATGGAGCAACTCAAGGTACAGGTCCAAGGTTTCGAGGAGCTTATTAAGGTTAAGGAATCCGCGATTGAAATGGCTATCAAGGACTCGGAGGGAATGGAGACAAATTTGAAGGAGCAATTGGGCGCCGCTGAAGCCCTCGCTAAGGAGAAGGAAGCAGCCCTTATGAATTCCCAGAAGGAATCGGCGGCCAAAATGAAAGTAGTCGAGGCGGAGCTAGCTGAGCTGAAGCTACGTATCAAAAACCAGGTGAGCACAGAAGACCGGCCCTCTCGCGGGGGAGAAACCGGTGAGACTGCAGAAGTTAAGAAAGCATCTATTACAGGAATTGTCAGCCACCCAATCTCCTTCTGCTAATGTGAGTTACTAAGGAAACTATGCTTCCTCTCACAACTGTATATGAATGAACACACGAGGCTAAGAATTGCGGTGCTAAAGGTAGCTGCACTCAAGGCGCAACTTGGCCAGCTGCAAGCCGATAACGATGAAATTACACGGGAAAATACTAGGTGTGTATACCACTCGCGACCCCATGCATTGTGCCTTTTTTGTGAACCTTTTGCGGATTGATCTGCGGGTACGTTTGATCTTTTTACGGTGTTCTTTGGTCAGGCTAACTTGTCATGTGATCCTTCGCCAAACATTAGGATGTTGAAAATGATTGATAGCCTGCCACTCGGGTCGACTTCCGATCAAGGTTGACCTAGCTTGCCCTCCTCCATCCTTTCATACTCTTGCCCTGTGCTTCAGGCCACGAAGGGAGGAGACACGATAGCCTTTAAATTTTTCTTGCCCCCATTTCTTCTTTCCCTTCCTTCTCTCCATAGGGAGCGACGCATCGGATTTAACTTTTTCCTTTATTACTTTTCTTGTAGTGCTTACATTTCTCAACCAAACAGCTAACAAGTCAGCTGGATGGGCGGGGCAGATTGATGGATGGATGTATTGCCCGCGGGGGTTTAATTGGCTTTTATACCATACCATTTTTCAATTTTTCCTCTAGGTTGTGGGAATTGTGTAATTATGATACCAAGGCGAAGCGGGGTGGGGGAAGGATGCTTTCCTTTTTTTTCCTTCCGCGTTGTATTCCCTGAGTGGCTCAGTCATTCATGAAGTAGCTCTCTAGTCATGTTGTGGTAATGAAGTATTTCTTTTTTCCTGGTTTATTTTACAAAGCGATTGTAGTATAAGTTGAGTTTGTCAATTTTAATAGACGAATGGTAGGTATTGTGAATAATAGGTGCGAAAATTCCTTGTCATACATCGGCCTGGTTAGCTCAGTGGTAGAGCGTGTGGCTTTTACAGCGAGTAAAATCCTGTGAAGAACACCTCAATGTCGCGGGTTCGACCCCCGCATCAGGCTAGTTTTTTTGCCACTCATCAGGTCGTTTATGGTGAGTGGGTGACAGTGGGTCATATCTGGGGTTTTGTTTTTCGCTTGTTTCACGGTTCGATGTAAAGCGCCCAAGTACAAAAGCAAACGAGCGCTAAATAGTACCTTTTCCATCACTACCACCACGATATTACCATAAACTAACTTATATACAACCCTCACTCGGGTGGCCTCACTGCAGGACACAAGCATCAATCGAAAACAACCTTCCTACCCCCGGCACCCCTCAACGCCTCCTGAACAACCGCCATCTTACCCTCCCTGGCTTTCCTCGCCGCTTCCCAGGAGGGGTGAAGTTTGCCCTCCATCTGTCCCTCCGTCGTCTTCTTCTCCCCCCCCTTCCTCTCTTTGCGCTGCGGTTCTTGCCTCAAATGTGCAGCGTTCTGTCCGTACTTTTTCGCCCACAGGGCACGACGGGCTTGCTGGCCCATGCGGTTTTTCCTCTGCTTCTTCTCGGGGGGGCCTCTTTTGCGTCTGGGTGGGGTGGTGCTAGCGGAAGAGACGGAGGAATCGGATATGTAACCTGTTAGGAGGGTGGGGAGGAAGGTGCTTACCCCCGGTTTTTGTTTGGACTCTGGGGGTGAAGGCGCTGACCAGTCGCTGGAGGATGCGGAGCTTATCGCTTTCCAGAAGTCTTCTCGGTCACCTTCCTTCTCTGATTCGCTGTCGTTATCGTCATCGCTGGAGGCAGAAGACGGGAGACTAGCAGCTCTGGCCTTCTCCTTCTCCTTCTCCTTCCCACCCCCCCCCAACCTCTCCTCAATCTTCCTCTTCCTTTCCTCCTCCCCATCACTACCATCCTCTGACCCGCTGTCGCCATCGCCATCGCTGGAGGCAGAAGTCGAGAGATTAGCACATTTAGCCTCCTCCTTCACCACCACCTCCTTCTTATTCCTCCCCAACCTCTCCTCAATCTTCCTCTTCCCTTCCTCCTCCACATCACCACCACCTCGCACCACCTCTTCCCCTTCACCAACACCCAAAATCCGCCGAACACCCCCCAACACATCACTCATAACCTCCCTAACCACTTTAGCCCCATACAACCTAGCACATACATCATGCTCTACCTTCCCCATTCCCCGCCCCTCTCCACCTTCCCCCTCCCCTACGCC
>QLOI01000502.1:0-24637 GCA_003313605.1 Tuber umbilicatum | reverse complement strand
AAGTTTTACACCGATGGGACCTTTTTTTTTTGTTACCGACGCGGGAAGTAATCATTACCGAATGGGTGACTGCCTTCACGCCCTCCCGGTCTGACTGAGTGACAATTCTCGCGCGGGTTTGGCGGAGGAAAAGGGAAAAAGGAAACGAAATAGAATTGTGGTTCGTGACCGATATGGTGATGATGATGATGAGGAATGGAACGGTTTTAGGATTCTACGACTAGACCCTCGAGTGAGGGGTTATGATTGGTCTAATATTATGTGATTGTCTCGTGGGAAGAATTCAAAGTATCATAATAATAATCATGATAGGTAGGTAACACGGTGATCTTTGATAAAGCGCTATGAACCAAGCTAGGGTAAAAAAATATGATAAAAAGCCCCAAAGTTTTGACGGAAAAAAATGGAAAAAAGAAGAGAGGAACAGAGCACGATGAGAGAGATAACCACACGCTAAAAGAACCACTCAAATCTCCCCCCCCCCTCTTCCTCCCTGCTTGGTGCCTTCCCGAAATGATGCCCCATTCGCCCGCACTGTCTTCAGAATTCATCCCCAAACTACCTTACCGTAAGCTGTTACTAAGCCATGTCGACGACAACGATAGCAACAGCTGCTTCCAACTACAACAACGTACAAACCGACGGACCAGCTAGCGAACCTAAACCACACATAAGAGGGGAAAAAAGCAGAACCGAAATACGAACCCAACTACCAGAGAACTTTTTTCCTTCTCTCAAACCTCGTTCCTCCCCCTCCCCCTCCAAAGATCCCATGAAAAGGTTAAGAAAGAAACCATTAAAAGAAAGGAAAAAAACAAGAAAAGCAAAAGAGAAAGCTATTTTATCTAGTCTGTAGATTGATGTTGCGATCCTCCATCCCCACCGTCAAAGCCCCTTCCACGCTTGGCTCCACCGCCTCTACCTCCACGCCCGCCGCTACGATCTTGACCGTAGCTTCTTCCACGACCTTGGCGATACCTACCACGCCCATATCCGCCACCCACGTTTTCACTCTCGCTAGCGCTGCCGCCACTAGTGCCTGTTCCGCGGCCCCATTTGCTGTCGGACATGCCGGGTCTTGAGTTGCTGCTGAATGGAATATAATCGTCCATCATCAATTTGACCCACGGTTTGTTCTCGTTCTGGGAACGTCTTATTTTCAAGTCCTCTGGTAGTTGTTCCAGCGTTTCCTTGGCAACTTCGGCGCTCTCAAAGTACGCAAGGAAGTAGATGGACTCGGGTCTATTTTTGGGGTGTTTTAATTCTATGCGCTGAATCTTGCTCTGGACTTCCGAAGTGAATAGGGCACGGACTGCGTCTGTGGTATTGACACCCGTTATGTAAAATCCGAACTGTTTTGAGCGGTCCTGTGGGGAGTTGGCCTCTTGGTGTTGAGGTCCGGTTGGAGCCGCGGCCGGAGCCGTGGCGGGAGTATCAATCTTGGGTACGGCGGGAGATGGAGATTCGGTACGTGTCCCGTTACTAGTAGATGGTTTCTCTGCCGCTGGCGTCGGCAAAGGCGTAGCGACCGGGGTGGCAGCTCTGTTCGCAGGACCACTTGGTACTGGACGAGGTGTCGCCGGCTTCGGGGCGACTGGTGGCTCGGCCTGAACGGGAGGCGGGGTAAGTTGCTTCGGTCCAGTTGGGGCCGTAACAGGCTTTGGTTGGGGGGGGGCGGTCTTCGGCTGCTGTTGATTCCTTGGTCCTAACGGAGTGAAGGGGACTGCCGGGCCATTTTGTGGAGTGGTGTTGTTAGCTCCTGAGGGTCCGGATGGCACATTCACATTGACAGTTCCAGCATTCGAAGTTGGCGCCGACGTAGCAGTCGATGTAGTAGGCGCAACCGATGATTGTTGCTGTTGCTGTTGCTGTTGTTGAGCCACAGAAGCTCCCTTTCCACCCCTATGGGCGAAATTGAACCCTTGCGCTCTCATCTCAGTCCCGATGCGGCCACCCTCAACTTCTAGAACAAGCCAGCCAAATGCAGCGTCTGCCAAGTTGAAATTCCACATATTCTTGAATGCAGATTCATCGACTTGCCCAGCTCCAGGAGCAGTGTTTGATGGCGGTCCACCAAACGGGTTGCCGCCGTTGGCGCTTGTGGGCATCTTCTCTACGATATCTAAGGCATTATTCAAGAGTGCGTGCTGAGCTTCATTTTGCTGAACAGCGGGCAGGACCTCGCCCTTGACGGTTTCCCAAACATCATTGAAAGACGCTTTCGATGAGGCTAGCTTGCCCCGATAATGATCGAGAGTTGGGTTTACACTGAACTCGTTGTATGAGCTGCCATACCGGAAATGTAATCCAGCAGATATCGAGAAATCCGCCTTCAGAGTAACCGACAATTGATTTAACAAGCCCTCCCTTGCGGGCGAAGCGTGGGTGACAAAAATTCGAGTTTCCGCAGGGTCATATACTCGGTTTGCTGTGTCAACGAGCTCGCCCATTTGCAAAAGTGTAGTCCACATGGTCCCTTGTCCTCCAGGGATCGTAGTCCTTCCCTCGCCATTATCAAACAGTTTATGCATGACTACGGCTCCCCCAAGACCTAACAACCTAAGTTTAACACCACCGACATCTAGTAGCCGTGAATTCGCCTCATCGATGATGTGGAGATTGTTGATCTTGTATTCGCCTGAGCGGAATTTCTCAAGGACGCGGACATCTTCGCACGCTCCCCACACCGTGTATACAGGTACGTCCAGGGTGTACTTCTTGTTGAGAAACAGGGGAAGCTCGGACAATGGGTGTTCGACCTGACCAAAGAGCTGCTTTATAGGATGGCTGCTAGGGCCGGGATTGTTGATACGTTTTTTAAGGCTATCTTCGAGCAGGGGGGAGTATTGTGCGACATGTCGCAGGGTCCTTTGAAGAAAAAGAAAAGATCAGTCAATATTCATTCTGCGTCGGGGTTGGGGGTCTAACTTGTCGGCAATTCTCTCCAGGGAACTATCATCGTAAAAACCAAAGTCACCAGTGTGAAGGACGTGGTCCGCGTTTGCCTTCTTGGCCAATTCGTTTAAAGATCTAAGGTTTCCTACAAAGAGGTAAACATCAATTTAGTGCCAATCCCTCAGAAACTTGAGATCGCCAAAATCCACCTAAGAGAGAAGGACGGAATCCATACCCCTAACGTCGGCAATGCACAAAATTCGCACACCCGCCTTCTCGATCACCCTTTGAGGCGGAAGTTGGACGGGTTGAGGAGGCATTCCAGGCACAGAGCCATTTGGAGCATATTGCTGGTGATGTGCGCCGAATTGAGGGCGGGTTTGCGGAGGTACCTGTGTCATTGTTAGAGGAAAATGTCGGTGTCGAAGCCAAACGAGAGAAAATAGCGCCCAGAAAAAGCGGAGGAGACTTGGACAGGAGGGTGATCCGCAAGGGCTCACGGGTGAAACTTACGGAAGCCATCAGATGTTGAGAGGCAAGGTTGATGAAACTTTAATGCGTTGATGGATGGAAGAGAGGGGGGGGGGTTTTGGGAATAAGGTGATGGAAGAGATGGGAGAGGAGATGAGGGGTGTCGGGAGCAGAAGGGATAAGGGTTAATAAAAGATGGGGTATGATAGCAGTGTGTTGGGTGAAGGCGGAGAGGTCAGGTCTACACAAGGAAAGGAGAGGAAAGGTGGAGGTGGTGATCAAAAAAAATTCGTGAGTTGCGGGTTGAGTGCAATGAGGGTGCAAACAGCGGGAACGGTGATGTGGTGGTGGAGTGAGGTGGAGCGAAGGGTGGACGGTTGTGAGCAGTAGTGCCACGCGGTGGGCGGTGGAGAGGAGAGAGTAGAGCGGGCGAGACAAGGCGCTGTGGAAAGGGTTGTGGGCGAGGGTTGTCGAGTGGAAGGCGATCAAGTGGAGGAGAGGGTGATCGAGTGGAGGGGGGGAGGCTGTTGGGGGTGGATGAGATTTTGCTGGAGTCGGTTGTTGCAGACTGCAGCAGCCAGTCTGATTGACACTAACCTACCGATATCACAACAAACCTTAGCAGCATTTAACACCAGTAGTGCGCCTAGAAAGAGAAAAAAAAAATATTATGAAAGGTGGAAAATGAAGGGACCGAGGGAAGGCTACAAACGAAATAAGGAAAACCGTATTTCGTGAGAACAAAAATTGCTATCATACATAAATCAAAGAGATATCAAGGGGTTTGGTGACGGACAAGCGCAGAATTTGGTGAAGAGAGAAAGCATAAGAGTATGATAAATTAACTTACCTCACAACCGCTTCTTCCTTCCTGGAACAAGTTAACTGGGAATTTAAGTTAGGCTACCCGTCCACTATGACAGTCGTGCGCCGTGCTGTTCCCCAATTCACCGGTTTCGCCTATCCCCCATAAATAAAATAAGTTACGAGGCAAAGTGATATTGGTTGGATACGCATTCGTTTGCACTCCAGATTTCAGGCCTTCCGTTCATTTCCTTTCCCCTCTTTTCCTTCCCATGATATATACCTGTACCTGTACAGTACGATGGAGCTCTATGCTCGAATACAGCGCTTCTCGTTCCCCGCATCAAATATTCCGGAACCCGCTCTCTACAGTGCTGTACTCGAGAACATGGGGGCACCACACCCACACAGTTGGTCACACGTTACTTTGCTCGCATGTTATCATAAGTTATGGTATTCATGTGTCAAGGCTCCTGTATCCAGTATAGTCTAGCCTTCTCGCTTCGAACCCCGGTCAGCATTCGATTGAACGAGAGCTGTTCCCTCGGCCCTCAGATTACTCAAACCTACTGTACCTTTGAGAACTTGGCCACGATGCTTTTTATATTCTAATCTTGCTGGGAAAGGACCCAAGGGCAGCCCAAAGGGTGATAATATGCGTGCAAAATAGGTCTTAATTATTAAAGCAAACAAAGGAGATGTGCAAGTAGCTTATGTCCGTATGGCTCGAAGTACTCGGGCACTTGTGCTCGACCACAACATTACGTTCGTAACCACTGTAGCCTGTGACATCGACCGGGGAAAGGATAAAATAAAATAATAAAATAAACAAAAACGTGATACGGGAGCATCCACACCCGCACTCGGTATACATTTCCCACCCAATGCCCGAGCGCTCTGATTTAGCACTTAGGATTTTGCTTGTTTCCCAAGGGCAATGATATCAGCTTGCGTGAGGTGCCAAACCGTCTTTCCGCCTTCCTGCTTCCCCTTCCCTTCCCAAACACCTTCGTCCAGGGCAGCCCTGGCAGCAGCCTTCCCGATAGTATCTGCATCCTGAGCCCACATATCCTTCAACTTTCCACCCGAGATAGCACCAAGGAGATTGGCCACACCATGGAGAGGGTAGTCCAACAACCTAGTCTTCTCTCGTGACCCGACAATTAACCCTGGCCTTAGGATTGCCGTTTTTTCGAACCCTATCTCGATAACCGCATCTTCCAACTCTCCCTTCATCCTCATGTAAGGGAGCCGAGAGGTTGAGTCTGCACCGGCGGAGGAGATCAGGACGTAAGATTTTGCACCGGCCGCTTTGGCTGCCTTTGCTAAATCAAGGTTAAGGTCGAAGTCAATTTTACGCTGAGCCTCGAGAGAGCCGGCATCCCCACGGGTAGTTCCAAGGCCAGAGACAAACACGGCAGTGGGGATTGAACTAAGCGTTGCAGCCCATGTCGCGATGTCACTCGAGATGAGAGGCTTGAGCTTTGATTCGGGGTCGTTAACGGGGTGAGGATAAGGACGGCGCATTAAGGCATACACGTGGGAAGTCTGTGGATTCGAGAGAAAGTGTTGGAGTGCGAAGGAGCCCTTCTCACGCGAACATTAGTAAAATTGCACCACTAGTATTTTTGAAAGTATCAGAAGTCTCTGGAAGACGCAGCGATAAGACAAGAATAAGAGCCCTCCTCTCTGTGGAGATAGGTAACAGAGGGATGAATGAAAGAATGTATGTACTCACCACTAATCCCGTGCTCCCAGCTATTGAAACGGGCTTTGCGGAACTCATGCTGTGATCTGCTTAGATATCGGTAGGATCTGGAGCAACTGCACTGATGCGGATGAGGGTAAATTTCGCCGGACCTGTAGGAGGATACTTTGCCTTGACAGAAGAGGGACCAGCTGTTAAGTATTGGTAAAAAAATAAGGCCGAGAAATGGTCGGTCCAGGCGTTTCCGTACAAACAAAGTAACAATGAAGCTCAGGAAGGAGGCGAACGAGAGGGGGGAAGAGAGAAGCGTATGAGGGCGAAGAATTTGCAAGCTATCATACCGGTACGATAGCACTGACGTGCACGGTGCCAGAAACACTGGTATGAGAAGTACTCCAGGAGCGCGCAATCCTGTGCTCTCGACATTGACTATCACACACGCACCCACAGAGCACTCGTACCGCACAGTACCGTACTCGAGTACACGGGCAAACCATTACTGGGACTCTGTTTAGCTAGAACATGACGTTTCACTTTTCTTCAAACGTTTGAATGCTCTGCTCTGTAGGTCTATGATCTTCCGGCAATCGAGTGGCGTTTGTCATGCATGGAGCTGAGGTCTTGCTCACGGAGCTGCCCTATAAGTATTACCGGTAGACTAATACCTGTTTAACGGGATGTTTATGAGTAAAACCCCTCAATCTAAACAATAAGCAGGGTCTTCCAATGAATTCTTGTTAACTTCCCCATGTCGTGCCAAGAGGCTTGAGACTGGCGACGACTTCGCTGATACTGTATCAGAGTGGCGTGCCATAGGCAGTGATATGGCCCAGAAAGCATCTCGCCGGCATGCCATCCGAGGGCCAAACCCTGACGCTAACCTTTTTGTCGCTTCTTGCAGCCCCCAAACTCTTGGGTTCTCCTTCCTCTCGCTCACGGACTGAGGGCAGCATTTGTCTGACCTCTCCCCTCCCTTTCTTCTCCATCGTCTCCTTTGGTCACTAACACGCCCTTGGGATCATTCGTCGTGGAACGCCTTACCACGCGAATATAAAAGGTGAGATACCCCAACCTCTACCGCTTTTTCCACCGTGAGAATTCTTGAAATTCCCTATGATGATATCGCATCCACGGGAGCGGCCTGAGAAACTGCTTTCCGTGTCAAATATGTTACAACCCCATCTGTATTCACCTTGATGAGGTATTCTTTGCTGTTAGATTCTGAGCCACACTCACTCATTACAATTCGTGCTTTCGTTATCATTTCTTTACTAAAATATCCTGCTTCACGGCTAACAAAGTTTGCTATGATAACACCAAGTCTGACGACGTCCATCACTAACAGCGCATACGACTGCATCTTAGCATAAAGCAAGACAAGAAGCCTTTTCAAAGAAAATAACAAATTCAAACATTTAATCTCTCTTCCCATTCGTCGTCTTCATTCTCCCAGTTAGACGCCATGTGCTCCTCTTCCGCTCGGCAATTGGTAGACACGGATAAAGAAAAGTCACCCCTCGCGGGTGGTGGTGTCTTGGGCACTGGTGGTTTGGGAAAACCCCCAGGACAGAAATGTTTCGATTGTGGTGATTATTCCTGTTGCTGGTAGGCCCTCCTTTACCCCCAACCTCTTTTTTTTTTTTTTTCACTCCTCCGGAGCAGGGTACGAACATGCTGCTAATTGTTGTCGTGGGAATCCACGTAGCATTCCTTGTATCATCACCTAAAATGGCTGGGCGCTTGCGGTGGAGGGAATTGAGGTTCTTTTTTCATGAATTATGTTTACTTTTTCTTCTTCTTTTCTCATGCTGCATCTGAGTTTGGATGCTTTTGCCGTGGTACCGTATTTGCAAGTGTTACCGGTACTGGGATTGGGTTGAATTGGGATTGAAGATTGTTCTCTTGTGAGCTATAATAACGATACTATGATGAACCATGAAATCGAGTTGTACCCGGGTATATATCGTATACTGTACGTGCTGGTATCATACCTATGATGAGCGGTATTTTTGTGTTTGAACGGGCTTTCCCACCAGGTCACGAGTTCTACCGTAGAACGAGAGGACGACTGGGTGTGTCGGTCATCCATCCGGCTAGATCGACTTATCGACGGGTTCCTGGGCATAATAATTGTTCCTGTCAGGGCCGTCACCGAAACGACCTGCCCGGTAATCTGACAGGAGAGAAACGAAGGGGGGGGGAAGAAAAAAAAAATGATGATCACGAGACCATGAGAAAGTAGGTACTCGAGCACTCATCGATGGCTCTTGAATGGAGACCGTTGATTCGCTGAATGCAGGAATTTCTCGATGGATGTTTTCCCTCTTCTTTTTTTCTTCCTCTCTCCTGCCAAGGGGATTGAGGTCTTGCCCAATCCTGCAGCAGCACGTCATCAGACGGTCATCAACGAGCCAGCATCTCGAACTTTTTTTCTGCCTGATTACCGGTAGGGGATTCAAGGGGAGAAGAGCATGATAAGTATTACCGTATTATTACTATTGTTGCTGTCATTTAGTATGACAAAATTGGATGGAGTAGACCATTCCGCTCAGAATGGGGAAATGTGGGGGAAGAGAAGTGGAGAAGAAGAAACTCCGTCGTCCGTCGGTTCTTCGGTTCTTTTACTCGTACCCCACTGGAATTTCCTTTCTATTTCTTTGAAGGTTGCTGTGCTTTCACCGTTTACTATAATTGTTGATCGACAGAGTCAGGAGTCCTGTAAGACAGAAAGCGAAGAGCAATAGAAACAGCGGGAGGGAAGCGTGAGGTTTAACCGTTCAGCTCTCAGCCTCTCTCCCTCCATCCGCTTCGTTCTCTGACTGTCATTCTCTCTCTCTTTGTTTCTTTCCCCTCCCCCACACATTTCACTCAGGGCCCGCCTCTTGCTCGCTCGGCTGTTGCCTCATCTCGAGCCTTTCCGCTGCCCTTGTGCCGGTTCTCGTCATCCACCACTCCTACCACCCCCATCTCTCTCTCCTCAGCCAACCTTTCCTTCCATCTTCCTTCCGCCTGCAGACTTGCCACTTAAACCCTATCATCACCCTCCTTCTGCCCTAGTTTGCATATCATCTTTTCAAGTTCGCTCATTACTGAAACGAATAGTACTACCTCGTACATAGCCTACTTAATCGGTCATCCTGGCTTCAAGATATTCCAGATTTCACCCGACTCGTGACACAATTGGTGAAAGTTACCAACAACAGCTATTTTTTTTGCTGTTGCACACCCTAATAACCCTCTCCAAAGATGAAGCATCTCCTGATGCTTCACCTACCCCGGTTACTACTAGCCCCGCTCATCCTCCTGTGTTTGCTCCCGTGGTCGGACCCGGTGCTAGCCGACAAGTCGGGCCCGGTGACAAGTGTGCATAAAGCTGGAGTTTGTGCACTGCGCGGTCAGGTACCGTTCTCAACTTCTACTCCTTGTGCTTTTTGAGAATATCCTCCGAGGCACAGTTAAGCCCGGCAATGCTAATGATGATGCGTAGTGTGGGAAGAAATCCTTCTTCGGGGCGCAATTGCCATGTCCCGATAACACGCCAGCTACTGAACCGGGTTCCGGGACGAGGAAACGGTTGGTGGAGATTTGTGGAGATGATTGGAAGGAAGGGCCGGTCTGCTGTGGGGATGATCAGGTGCGTTGGGAGGAGTTCCGCCTGCTTGCTACTGGAGCTTTGCTTACCTGGGTGGTTGGGGATTTAGCTCGAGGACTTGTCGAAAAATCTGAAGAGAGCTGAAGCGCTCATCGCTTCTTGCCCTGCTTGCAAGGCAAACTTCTTCGACCTCTTCTGCACCTTCACTTGCTCATCCGATCAATCGTTGTTTCTCAATGTCACCGCTACCCAAACCGCGAGCACCGGGAAGGAGATGGTCACAGAGTTGGATTACCTGGTCTCCCCTTCCTACGGAAGCGGATTCTTCGATTCGTGCAAGGACGTCAAGTTTTCCGGCACTAATGGATATGCTATGGATCTTATTGGTGGGGGTGCGAAGGATTACCTTGCATTTTTAAAGTTCCTGGGAGATGAGAAGCCGTTTGGGTCACCGTTCCAGATCGACTTTCCCCCCTCAGACAAATTGGATTCCCCAATGAAGGCTATGGATCATTCGCCTAAGAGATGCAATGATGACGATGTGGCCTACAGATGTTCTTGCGTCGATTGTCCTGCTGTCTGTCCCACGCTTCAAGAAGTTGAAGTAGGGAAGGAATGCAAGGTCGGGGTAATTCCTTGCCTTAGCTTCGCAGTTATACTCATCTACTCGATTTCGCTCTTTATCATAGTCGGAGGATATGCCGTCACTAAAACCTACAAGAACTTGAAAAAAAGGAATTCCGAGCGTGCCAGACTATTGCAAGACAGCGCACCGAGTGATGACGAGGATGAAGGTGATGTCGTAGGAGCCGGAATGATGGATAGGCCTTATAGGGAATATTTCTTGAATTCGCGTTTGGATGATTTGTTTTCCTGGCTGGGATACGCATGTGCATCTTTTCCCGCTATTACAATCTCATCTAACGTCATAATTGTTGGCTTGTTGAGTCTGGGTTGGCTCAGGTTCAGCATCGAAGCAGACCCTGTGAGGTTGTGGGTTAGCCCTACATCCGCAGCTGCTTTGGAGAAGAAATTCTTTGACGACAATTTTGATCCATTCTACCGCGCGCAGCAGGCGTTCCTGGTTAACGATACCACAGAAGCAGGAGCTTCTCCAGTTCTAAGTTATGACGTATTGAGTTGGTGGTTTGACGTTGAGAATCGCATCAGAAGATTAAAGAGTTTGAATTATGGAGTTACTTTGGACGATGTTTGTTTGAAGCCTACGGACGCTGGATGCGTTGTTCAGAGCGTTGCTGGATACTTTGGGAACAGCTTCTGGAATGTCAAAGAGGGGGCGTGGCAGAAGGATTTGAGATCTTGTGCGGCGCAACCTGTTCAGAGTCAGTGCCTGCCGGATTTCGGACAGCCGCTGAATAAGGACTTAATCCTTGGAGGATGGCAGGATACTGGTGATGTTGTGGATTCTAGGGCTATGATCGTTACTTGGGTTCTAAACAACCATGCAGAGGGATCCAAGGAGCTTGTGAAGACTATGGATTGGGAGCAGAGCTTGAAAAGTACACTGCTTGCCGTGCAGGGCGAAGCTAGGGAGAGAGGATTGAGATTGAGCTTTTCAACGGAAGTTAGTCTTGAGGAGGAATTGAACAAGAGCACCAACACCGACGCCAAGATCGTTGTTATCAGCTATATCGCCATGTTCATCTATGCCAGCTTCGCACTAGGAAGCACAAGTTTAACAATCTCTCACGTCCTGAACCAGAGCAGCAAACTCCTTGTGGAAAGCAAATTCACTCTCGGAATTTTCGGAATCATTATTGTCCTTATGAGTGTCTCTGCGAGTGTAGGGCTGTTCTCGGCAATGGGTGTTAAAGTAACCCTTATTATCGCCGAGGTTATCCCGTTCCTTGTTCTTGCTGTTGGTGTGGACAACATCTTCTTGATCGTTCACGAGTTCGAAAGAGTCAACTATTCCCATCCGGATGAGAGAGTGGAAGTTCGCGTTGGGAAGGCAATGGGCAGAATGGGTCCGAGCATTTTACTCTCTGCGACTTGCGAAACTATTGCTTTTGCACTGGGAGCTGTCGTCTCTATGCCAGCAGTTAGGAACTTTGCGATTTATGCCGCCGGCGCAGTGTTTGTTAATGCTTTGTTGCAAGTTACCATGTTCGTGGCCGTGCTGTCGTTGAACCAGAAGAGGGTCGAGAGCAACAGAATGGATTGTTTTCCCTGCTTCAGGGCGCCTGGTGGTTATGAGAGTAATGGCTCCGCTACTAATGTTGGAGGAGGAATAATGTCGAATCAGAGAGGGGAAGGAATTCGAAACGCACCTGGATTCACTATGGAGGAGGAAGGCGTTTTGCAGAAATTCATAAGGAAGGGATATGCACCGGCTCTATTACAGAGACGCACTAAGCGGGTTGTCGTGGGCTTGTTTTTGGGACTGTTCGCCACCGGAATCGCGCTCCTGCCAAAGGTCGAGCTTGGGTTGGGTATGATACACCCTATTTTATCATCGAGTCTGGATCTAACGTTTTTGGTGTTTAGACCAGAGAATTGCCATCCCGAATGATTCATACTTGATTGGCTACTTCAACGACCTTTACGATTACCTGGGCGTTGGACCACCAGTCTACTTTGTCACCAAGGATTATAACGTTACCTCCAGGGAAGAGCAGCAATCACTTTGTGGGCACTTTTCGACATGTGATACGTTTTCACTTTCAAATGTTTTAGAACAAGAGAGAAAACGTCCCGAGATTTCATATATTGCAGAACCTGTTGCTAGTTGGATCGATGACCTCTTTCTGTGGCTGAATCCCTCCCTCGATCAATGTTGCAGAGTCAAGAAGAAGAATCCGTCCGAACCCTGCGACGAGCTCGATAGTGATCGCGTCTGCAAGGTCTGCTTCAAAGACCGGGACCCAGCCTGGAACATCACCCTTAACGGCATGCCAGAAGGCGATGAGTTCCTGGGCTACCTTGATACCTGGCTGCGAGCTCCTACAGGGGAAGAATGCCCAGTAGCCGGTAAAGCCGCCTACTCACACGCAATCGTCCCTGACCACGACCGCAAGACCATAAAAGCCAGCCACTTTCGCACATCCCACACTCCTTTGCGCAGCCAGAAGGACTTTATAAACGCCTATGCCTCGGCCCGCCGTATCTCCGAGGTTCTCTCGCAAAAATCCGGCCTCGAAGTCTTCCCTTACTCCAAATTCTACATCTTCTTCGACCAGTACTCTTCCATCATCGGTCTCACAGAGGCACTCTTGCTCGCAGCTCTGGCATGCATATTCCTAGTCTCTTCTGTGTTACTTGGAAGCGCGCAGACGGGATTGGTGGTTAGTGCTACGGTACTAATGATCGTCGTAGACATTCTGGGCATAATGGCACTCTGGGGCGTAAGCCTTAACGCAGTCAGTCTAGTAAACCTGGTAATCTGCGTTGGTATCGGCGTTGAGTTCTGCTCGCATGTTGCCCGAGCCTTCATGTTCCCTAGCCGCAGCGCCGTCGACCGCGCTCGCGGCTTCCGCGGGAAAGATGCCAGAGCACTCAGCGCTCTCACCAACGTCGGCGGTTCCGTAAGTCACCTTTCTTCCTCTCCTCATATGTTCCCCAGCAGCTAATATGGAAAAAAGGTGTTCACCGGTATCACCGTAACAAAACTAATAGGCGTCTGCGTGCTCGCATTCACCCGTTCCAAGATTTTCGAGATATACTACTTTAGGATGTGGCTTGCCTTGGTCATTGTTGCCGCTACGCACGCGTTGGTCTTCTTACCAGTTGCATTGAGTTACCTCGGCGGCGAGGGATACGTCCCGGACGATAACTACGGTGGGCTAGAGGAAGACTTGAGAAGTCGGACGTATAGGAATCTCGTGCCGGCGGATTATGACGAGAGCTCCGATGAGGACTAGTTGGTCCGCCCAGAAAGAAACGTAAGATGGTATGAACACGATAGATATGCAAGCATGGATGGATTGGGAACTATAGGTGTTTTTTCTTTCTTTCCTTCTCTCTCTCTTCCTTAAACAAAGAGCATCTAACACCCTTTTCCCCGTTCCTTTTCTTTCTTATTACTCACACTGGCTTGAGTACATATTTTGGTTTCCTACTTTTTTCCTCTTCACTTTTTTTACCTTTTTGCTCTGTGGTCTTATTGCGGGGGTCATACCTTGTCATGTCATGTTCGCAAGGTTCGGTCCGGCGCGGCGCGGCGTTAGTTTGTATGGTACGGTAGTAAGTATAGAAATTGAGGGTGTCCTTTCTTTCTTACGCTCTTTTCAGATGGATACATTGGTTGGTAGATTTCTGGCTTGAGCTTTTAGTACTTTTACTACGGGTGAGGTTAAAAAAGTGGGGTTAATAGATATTGATAGTGGCTTTGGTATTGGTGGCATGGGATTTGCCTTTCCGCATAAACTGAAGCGAAAACTTGAACCGAAGCGGAAGCTCATAGCTTACTTATAGTCTGTCGGCCGGACAGATTATAGCTTGTGTAGTACAGTACTGCACTGCACTGTACTGTACCGTATCATACAAATCCATACTCGAGTGCTAACTGTGGTGCATAACTTGAGATTCCGAGACTATAAATTCCGCATTCACCCACCCACCCAGCATGCATAGACACACACATAGTAGGCAACTTGATGATACTCGATCAAACCAAAATCCAATTCAAGCCTCCCAACAAACATCACAACACTATACCCGTGCGGGGTGCATGGGTACTTGAGTGAGTTATCGTTTGTACCGTACAGTCCCGTACCGCATATATATCCACTCCCGCAGTATCCCCCCGCCCCCCTCCAAGTGCTGCCAAGAAACAAACTGCAATAAATGCTCACAATTGTCCCCTGGACATATCTAGAAGACCCCCCCCCCCTTCTGCCGCTGATAGATGCGTACAGTACCGTGCAGTGCAAACACTGCAAAGAAGGGCATCATACAAGAACTCTACGAACTAGCAATATATCTCGCGCGGGAAAAGTGGGAAGAGTGCCGGCTTTTTTTTTTTTTTTTTTTTTCCCGGCCCTGTGGTAGAATAGGCTGCATGGGATATTCGGTTGACGGGTACTCGTAGACTACCGTATCGAAAACCACTAGACTACTCGAGAATCGTGCGTGTTGATCCCTCGGAGGGGAGGAGGAGATTTTTCCCTTCATTCTCTCGGATCGGCGGGTGTTCATCCCCAAAGGGCTAGCTAGGTGGGCTGCGAGTACCGTAGACTAATCTCCCACGGCGCACCGGCACCGCGAAACAGAGGGCGGGTGCCAAGGGTTGCCCTGATACCATCATACGGTACGAGTACGGCACGCACGGTAGAACATTTATTCGGGATTAGTAATTTTGTTAACCTGCCGAGCCGCACTTGGCCTGTTCCGTTTCTGAACCCGTTCCGTGACGAATAGGCTTCGCTCATCCATTCATATTCACTTTTTTTTTTCATTCTCTTTTCATCATAGTCTACCTTCTCCGGGTTTTTCAAAGATGGTTTGCGACAAGTTTTGTCCGAGAATTACCAGTATATACCGTACACTGACTCCACCCACCCACCACATTGTGCTCGCGGATGTCGAGTAAAAGATTAGAAGGGGGAGAGGGAGAGGGAGAGATAAATGTACGGTACAAGTGCTGTGAATGGTGGTATTTTGGTAGGGCGAGGTATCGAAACATACCATGGGAGGGGGGGGTAAGATACAAGTGCTGAAAAGGAACTTGTTTTTGGTAATGAGAGGAGGGAGAAATGGAACGCAGGTAAGTTAACCGCACGAGTGGGTTGTGACACTGATGAGGAGAACGGAAAGCCTAGGTAGTACAATAATAGTGCGTAGAATGTACTAGGGAAGGGATGTATGAAGGTGATAATTATGAAGGTATAATAAAGAACGCATCCCGTGAGCTAGGCGAGTGAGGATAAGAGAGAGAGAGAGAGAGAGAGAGGTGAAAGGAAAAAAAGGAACGAAAAACTCCATGAACTGCTTGTTTTCTGGTTAGCCAGCTAATTAGAATCGATCGCTGTTCAACAGCCTGACCCATTCCTATTACCGGTACGCTACCATGTTCCTCTGTGCTTGGGTAATCCGCGACTCATCCATCTGTCAATCGGCCCATAAGACAAATGACCAAGATGTAAATCAGGGAACAGCAACCAGAAAAACCAAAGAACCAAAAAAAACCATCTCCATTTGCGATTCCTGTGCACTCATTGTGGGGAGGAAAAACATGCAAAACCAAAAAAGTATAAAAGTGAAAAAAAAACCGACGAATCGATCAATCAAAACTACCATATCACATCATATAAAAAAATAAAAACAAAAACCCCACCATGTGCAAAACTAACCACAATAATCACCCCAAAATATCCGTGTGTGCAACCCCAACCTTCGTCAATACCTCCTGCACATCCGTCTCCGCAACCACCACGCCCGTCTCCGAGCACTTCGCCTTACTCCTGAGCTCGGAGCAGAGTCCGTCCATGTCCAACTCTCCACTCACGAATCTCGGGTGATTGCTTATGCGATCCCTATTTCCATCACTTGCTTTAGTCTTAGCTCCACACCACAAGCATTGTTGGTATTTCGGTAATGGGGAAGGGAGAGGAACTGTACCATATTTTATTGCAAGAGAGCATTTGCTTGGGATCGTCTGCCGGCACGACTTCCTCTTCGTCCTCATCTAGGTCTGCGTTGTTTATCTGGTCAATTTCTGCCAGGAGGTCCCTTTTAGGTGTTTGCGCGAGGTTTAAGGGTGAGCCGAGATCTGTACTGAATGTCTGGGGTATTGCAAAGGCGTCGTCAAAGAAGGACATGTTGATTCCACTGTTGATGTCGTTTACAGGCTCGCGGTAGTCGCTGAAGAGGACTGGGTCGAAGTTGCCACCGTTTTGCTGCGTTAGCCAGCCGAGGGATGTGTTTGCGGAGATGTTGTTGTTGGTATTCGTGGTCGTGGTGGCTGATGAGGAGGAAGAGGAGCTATCCAGTTGGGCAGCTTTTGGAATTGGGTTATGTGGGTTTCCACAGGCCATACCCAACTTCTCACAGAATGTTGTTTCCGTCTCGCCGTCTAACGGGCCACTCTTACAAATGTACTTGTCACCGTTAGGTAATGTAGTGATTGTCCCTTCAACCGTATTGTTCGCTGGCTCGGGGCTGGTTCCAGTCGATGAGCCGGGACCATGCTGCGATACAGATGATGCGGATGGAGAAGAAGCATAGTTCTGGCCGCCGTTCAGGCGAGGGGTGTTTTGCAAACTTGACGATAAATCATTATTTTGGTTCTGGTTGAAGACTGTGATTGAGATATCTGATTAGCCCTGCCCCCCAAGACAGCGTACCAATCTGTATTGGACCAGTGATAACTCACAGTTCCCACCATTACTAGAACTGGTAATTGATTTCTTAAGTTCTTCGGACGCAGCCAACGTCCCTCCAGCGGCATTCAACCGGTCGAGCAGTGTGCCCGACTTCAACCCCGAATTGTTCTCGCCACTTCGAAGGAAGAGGCCATTACCAAACATTGGGAATTCAAAGTGGAAACCACCAGTGCTGGTGGCGCTACTTTTGTTGAGAAATTTCGATGCACCACCAAGCAACGGTGATCCACTTTGTCCCACAGTATGTAACCGTCGCCGGTACTCCCTGAGCTCGATCTGCAACCTTTCTACCTGCGCACGCAAGAGGCTGTTTTCATGGTTGGCGGATTCTGACGCCTTCTCCAAATCCGCAACCTTTTCTTCAAGGTCTTTAAGATGTTTTTCCTTGCGCTCTCTGAAGGCCCTTTGAGCCGCTCTATTTTGCGCTTTGCGCTTTGAAGTGGGTTCTGACGTCAGCGGTTTACGACCTGGCTTCTTTGCTGCCTTGTCATCTGTTCCTAAGAATTAACCCAACCATTAGTCTCAGACCTCATCAGATCAACCCGATAATAACCCAAGGGCCTAAACTCATTTCCAACCGGGCTAGAGATACGCTCAGGGCAAATAGGAAGGGAATTAAATTAGGGCTTGCGCAATTGGGCATCACAGTGAGAGAGGAAAATAATTGAATAAAATTCCAGACTATGAGATGGTGCAATATCTTTGAAACAATAGGGATAGATGGATTGATGAATTTATATGGTTTATATTCATTGAAATGCAAGCCTGTATAGTGTAATAGGTAGAAAAGGAGGAGAAAATGGAAAAAAAAACCCACCTCTCCTTTTTGGTTCAGCGTCATGTGGGTCAGCACTCAGGCTCCCATCTTCAGCCTCGGGTGGATTTTTTCTTTTTTCACCATCCTTTTCACCACCACTATTTGACGCCGAGGCCGGAGTCGCAGCATGACTATCCATACTTCTGTCGGCATCGCCAACTGGAAGCCCCAACTCATAGTCCCAATTATCAACATCCAAATCCTCGCCCCAATCTTGATAATCTAATTCCCCCATCAGCGGTGTGCCATCTGAGAAACCACCGGTCAGGGCCGCGGTTGGAGGCGGGGTCCCATTCCCATATTGCGAACCCATCGAATCCGGGGTGTCGTGTGATTGTGGTGGCAGTGAGCGACGATTCGAGGATATGGATTGGGAGATATGGTGGGATAGAGAAGGCGTATTGAACATTGGGGAAGATGAAGAATTAGACGTAAGTGCGGCGAGCAGGAGATCCTGCTGATCCGGGGAAAGGTAAAGACTGTCTGGTGCTGCCGTACTCATATCTTAATTGTAACTCGACCGAAGTTAAACAACTCTTCTCGTAGCTCTGCGCAAATTTGGCCGGTATAATCCTCTGGAATACCTTAACCAACTGAGTCGGGCCCCAGATGTTAAGCCAATGCAGAAAAAGAAAAGCAACAAAAATTCAAGCGATAAAGCTGAAGTGCTGTGACCAAATGAAGCCAAGCCAAGCGCAGTAACGGCCGAGATATGATGGAATGTTTCGATTGTTAGAAGGGGGAGCCCTTACTATCGATTATCAAGTAAAAATCTCCGACAATCTTGAGCCCTTTTTTTAAAAAAAAGGTGCTTCAACCAACAAACTCGGTGAGGGTGTTTTAGGTTGAAATAAAGAGGCTTTTGGTGGAATGTCTGACTCAGGAGAGATTTTTATTTATTTGAGTGTAAATATGGAAGATGACGACACCTCTGAGATAGTAATCGCGGAAAGCTGTGAGAACTAAAAGGAGAGAGGCTACGCGCAACAAAAAGGACCGCCACTTGGCTGGGGGCAAGCGAAGGTGTTTGCGGAACCCGAAAATGAATCCCCTCGGCGATGGTGGCAAGAGATTCGGTGGCGGTCGGTTTCTAGTAATGGTTGTTTGAGGGTTTTGGGAATTTGGGGAACAGGAAGGATTGGGGAAAGCTTAAGGTGCAGGGGCGGAAAGGAGGACGAGCGGATAAGGGTGAGGGGGGTAAAGGGTAGAGTGAAGGGGTGGAGGGGAGAAGGTGTGTGAAGAGGGGTGAGAAACGGGGTGCGGACAGGTCTCGAGGGTACCGGTAGTGGGATGAATGGGATGAAGTAAGCGGGCGTTGACAGGAAATCTGGGGCTTCTATCACACACACCAAACCCACCTTAAGTCTAACTTGGTGGGAAACAGAGAGAGGGGGGATAGTGCTCTCGAAAGCGCTACCAACGGATAAAGGCGGTGGGAGTGGGTTCCGCTACTGGTTCCGGTAACGGGCTGCACAACCTGGGCACTGCAGCTTTCAAAGATGCAGCTGCGGTGGGCGAGGTGGTGAGAACGAAAATGGAAATGTAGGTGATGGGGCGATTGTGTGTGGGAGGTTTAAAGGGAGTAGGAGCAGGCGGAGGAGATATTAAGGTTGAATGAGGGTGGAAGTGGGAAGGAACGATTCCTTGGGGAGCGAGATGGTGGTGGGGATGAATAGATGAATGGAGGAAATGGCAGTTCAGGATGGGGAAGAAGCAGAAGCACTAACAGCAAAAAAAAAAAATGCAAGAACTTCGGTATTCGGACCTCAGGAAGCTGCACGTATTATGATACTTGCATAGCAGAATGTTAAAACTGTAGTGGTGGGTGAGGGTTTTGAGCAGTACCGGCAACAGTGGTATGATAGAATAAGTTTCGTACTGCTAGAATACCGAGGACAGCACCTCTCGGAGGATAAGGCGGTGAGTAGGTTTGGATAGAACAGAATGTAAAGTTATGAGATATGCTTTCCGATGCGATGATGGAGTTTGTGGGCAGACTACCGGTATCTGTAAAAATGTCTGTGCCGAGTAGAGGGCGAGAATGGGCATACTGGTAGGGTATCGTACCGAACGGTGGGCAGCTCCGAGCCTGGTTCTGCCCTTGCACTCGCCCGTATCATGCGGTAGCGGTGTAACAGCAACACCGGGCAAGCATAGTGTGGAGCACCCCCGTGATGCTGTATGGTAGTCTATATCTTAGGGACCGACGGAGGAATTATTATCGGTCCTCCGTCTAACTCCGGGGTTTCTCTTCTCTCCATTTCTTTGTCCGCCCATAACATGCCGGTATCCACGCAAGCTCTACCAAGCTCATCCGCCTAGCTTACAAATGCACATGTCCTGTGAGTGAAACTGGGAAATGGGAGATGGGGGGGGGGGAACTTGCAATGACTTCAGACATCAGTGGGGTATCATTGATTCGCTTGAGATCCTCATTGGCTGGTTCAATCCGCTGGTGCCGCAGAACAGATTTTGGATCATGGTTCTCCCACTCCCTCATTCTTATCGTAAACACTTCTTATTGGCTGCGTTCCGCTGTCTGCGCAACTGGAGCCTTGGTCGGAAAACTAAATAAAAAATAGGTTAACTTACCACAAAAGCGTGCAGTACAGTACCGCACTCGAGCACCGCAGAAATACCGTATCATGATACTGTACCGATACTCTACTCGTACATGTGGCTTGATACCGTAAAATCTCGTGAAACCCACGATCTCGGTCAGCCCAGGATGGGTTTAGTCTGACGTGATACCAGAATCGTGAATGCTTGGTGAGTTAAATTTAAATTATCCTTACTGATCCTATTGCGCCGGGAAAATACTGATCCCTCTCAGGAGCCTTTGCCTCTGGATCGGGGGCTTGCGGGGTTGATGGAGACGGTGGATTTCGCAGTACTAGCATCATATCTTGTCGATGTCAATATCTCGATGAACTTGACTAAAGAGTGGACTACAGTAACAGATTTATTACTTCGGCATTTCCTCCTGCGCGATAGTTTTATAAAGAAGGGTATCATACCCCCATTCCAAGCAAGATAGTTATGCTAGTATGAATCGATATATTATCCATATCCTACTCTGCGAAATCCCCCCCGCAAGGACTTCTGCATGCGCATATCTTTGGAAGAAGAAGCGGCAACCTACTGGTACCTAACCATGATCAATATCCTGCCCACCCAAGTAACAACTGTGCTCGCAACTTTTCCAGTTACGGGCGATAGCATTACGTGCACTATTGCGATATTATGCGGTGCTGTGCTTGCGAAAGGAGCTGAGCCTCAAACCCACCCTTTCTCACCGGCACTCTACGGGCAGCACCAGTGCTTCGGTGGCTTCTGCTGAGTGTTTCGCTCAACCGTAATCATCTGTCTCCAGTCATGTATGTAACCTTGAAACTATGAGCTTATCGTTGTGCGTAATGTGCTTACACACAAAACAAGGGCCACTCGAGTAACCAACCTCTCCTTGCATCTAATTTACAGATATGATGCGGAAGTTGAGCGGCTACCGTATCGCATTGGGTGAATATTCTAAACGAGACACCCTGCGAATCCGTACACCGGTAACTTGTCTCCCATGTATCTTGGATTGTACGATAGAACATGCCTTGTGGGCCATTGAGAAGGGTGTGCGGAGCCGGATCAATAAAGTGCCCGATATCCATACCCGTACCGGTACTGGTATCATACTCCAGTTTGTCGAGTCGAGTCGATCTTAAAGACCCCAACTCCCTCCAAGTCTGTTCTGTGGTGAGAAAGATGCAGGTATTAGCCAGATGGCGAGGTAGCCTCCCAGGATTATCTATCGCCCGCCTTCGATCAACATCAGAATGCCATACCCTAAGAAACTCGAAGTGTGCCGGTACTGCACCAGCAGGTCAACTTTGGAACTTTAAGAGAGCCATTTTTCGTTGTGATATCATGCGAATTTGGCATTTCGGTTTCTGCTGAGTAAGGAGGGCAATGAAAATAAAATTTTAATAGAAATGGCTGCGCCAAGACCACAAAGCTGGGGGTGAAGCTTTTTTCGACCTTCACCTACGAGTACTGTCCCCTTCGCGATTCAATCGTCATCAATCTGCAAGCCCTGACCGTCCAAGCGAAATCATCCCCCCGCACTATCCATCCGATCTACTTCCCCTGATATTTTTCGATCCGACGTAAAATCATGGAAGCAGAACTAAAAGAATACAAATTACAGGTGGGCCTCCCCATTCCTCGCCCCTTCTTCCCCACCGGTTTATCTATCAATGTTGGCTAATGTCTCCATTATAGCTTGAGTCTGTTGAAGCTGCGCTTAAAGCAGATCCCGAAAACCCAGAGCTGGTAGGCCTGGTCACGGAACTGAAGGAGGTTATCGCACTGACAGAATCCGTTCTCGCCGAACAAGTCGGTCGAGCCCCATCGCCTCCTCCTCCCTCCCACTACAGTCGTAACCACACCAATCACAACAACAAACGGGATTCGTCTAGTACTTCCAATGAGGTAGGAGGTGTGGGCACGGGAAGTAATAGTATCTATGCAGTTGGTGACAACGTCCTCGCGAGATGGACGAGCGGTGATAACCAGCTTTATCCAGCCAGGATTACTTCGGTGATGGGATCACAACAAAACCCCGTCTACATCGTCAAATTTACCCAATACAACGCTACAGAGACTCTACATGCACAGCATATCAAGCCAGCTTCAAACTTTACGAGCAAGAAACGTAAACTCGACAATTCGCCCGTTCATAGCAATGGGAATAACCTCGGCCCCTCTTCTGCTTTATCTACCCCCACTACTTCTGCTATCTCTAACAGCGCCATTATCTCGCAGCCCGCTACTATAAATACTGAATTGGCAGAGGCGAGCAAGCGAGAATCCAGTAAGGCTGCTGATGGCCCATCGAAAGTCCCGAAAACCGGGCGGAAGATTGCACAGAAAAAGGTGCTCGAGGAGGGCAAAAAGAAGTGGCAGGACTTTGCTTCTAAGGGAGTAAAAGGCAAGACTGGGAAGGCCAAAAAGATAGGCGAGGGTAGCATGTTTAGAACTCCGGAGGGTGTGCATGGTCGAGGTTCGTGCACGTTTTACATTTGACCAACCCCCACTCGATCACATGCATCGCGAGAGCCACCGGCTAACGTTTCTTCTGTAGTTGGTTTCACGGGTTCCGGGCAGCCTATGAGGAAGGATGTTGCCAGAGGGAAACACGTATATCATCAGGGAGAGGAAGAAGACTAGGCTTCTGAGAGCGGGAGTATCTTTTGGGGATTACAATCCCATCCTTCCTCTGCCTTTCCTCGTTTTGGAGTTTTATCCTACCGACCGCCTCAAGCTGACGGATGCTTTTTTCCCTCCTCGACCGTGATCCCGCCTCTATCCAATCGAAGCAAAAGTTTTTTCTATACAAACCAAGAAAGGTGATCAACGAACATCGGCCTTTTTTTCTATCTGGGAAGTTCAGGGAGAGTTTGTACAGCAAGTCTGCGGTCTCTTATACCTCTTCGGAGTTTGTAACTGGTTTTTCATTGTTTTCCTCTATCATTCATTTTCACGTTACAGTTATCAGATCAGTTGCTAAGATGGGATAGTGAGATTTGGTTTCAGTTTTCCTGCTTCAATGGGAATTTAGGAAGGCATGGACGAGGCATGGCCCTGGTATCATACCGGATGGTGGGGACTGGATAGCGCTGTTTTCTGAAAATGTTCCCCATACCCTATTTGATTTCTCTTTCGTTTCAAGCCGTTTGATTTGAGGATGACGCTGATCAAGACGTGATATTACAAATGCAACTCCGGCAGCTATTACCTGGGAGCCTACTTTGAACATTCTCCGGCACCTCCCTTCTCATGGCGGTGCCCGGCCGTTCGCGAATGCGAGCGAATTGGTTTGGCAAGGTTACTACGGCTCGAGGTTGGTATAATTCCCGATTTATTGCCCACTAAAATAGCCTACCGCAGTGGCCATAATGTCAAGGCCAGACTTGTCTCTCACCACTAAATCCGCATCGGCCTGCTGAGAGTGATGCCGCGTTTCATCCAATTCTCCCAGATGTCGTAATGCGTTCATAAAAATATACCACCTAGCTTATATGTTCTATCTAGGTTTAAACCAGCCTCTGCTGCATTATATCCAGTGATACAGAAATTTGTGTTTACCTTTGGTACTTTTGAAGATCCAAACCACATGTGAGGCTCTGCTCGCAGCAGCGCCCATGATGCCACTGTCCCCCATAGTGCCAGATTATGCCATGCCGCCCCATCCCAGCCTCCAGGCAATTGTTCCGAAAGGGACCCCACCTGTTATGGTATTCTAGAAGTACCATGCTCTTGCCGACACATAAGTCACTTTACCCGTCCCGGGCAAGAGATGCCGGAACATTGAGGGTACTGTACAGTATAATCCTGTTTGCGCGCACAGATATGCACGAATGATTGGCCGTATACGAGTACCGGTATTGCCCTGATCCCTGTGTTCGGGTACCTGCCTGGGACGAGAGAGCGTACGAGTACAGTGGAGTACCGTATGATACACTGTTTTGCAATACTGTAGCCAAACAGCTCCCAGATCACAAATCTCCGGGATAGCCCCACATCACCCCCCTACACTGTACTCGGCACAGTACGGTACCTCGCTGCCTATCGCTCCTGATGAACGATCTGGAACATGAGATGGGAAAGCTTAGGCTCCACGTACCCTGACATTACCAGTGCGTACGATGATTTCCGTTTTATGCCAGGAGAGGTGGGGGCCCTGTCCGTTACGGATACGGTAGCATGAGTAGATAAAAAAAAAAGCTCGAGTCCTATTTTGGGTCAGCACCCTACAGTAGGTTACCGTACCAGTGCAAGTATCATCATGCCCGGAATATGTATTTTTCGCAAGGGGCGGGGATTATTCTGCACATTAACCTAACTTAACTGTTCACTAACTTGTAAACGGGTGCTCGTGCATACGACGCTGTTACAGTCACTAGACAAAAGTCTTGGTGATCCAGAGTCATTGCTGACTCAGCAATACTCTGGAA